>NW_023591334.1:0-253532 GCF_014843425.1 Jatropha curcas | reverse complement strand
AAAAAAAAAAAAAAAAAAAAAAAAAAAAAAAAAAGGAAAGGGGGAAAAAGGGGAAAGGGCGGAATTAACTTTAAGCTTTTTTTTTCGTGACTCCAACAAACCAAGGAGAACTCGCTCTTACCGCCTTCTCTTTTCAAAATCTCCTCTGTACTCCGAGACCAAAATATAAATAAAGTAAATAAAATATCATGAACAAGTGCAGTAAACATAAATCTAATATGAACCAAACAGAATTACACAGGCAAGACGGGAAAAGCTAACCTCTAACAGGAAACGAAAGGGATTATAAAGGTGGGGGGGACACAATTGGTATAGCAAATTAGAGTGAGAGAGAGAGTTGGTGGAGGAGACCGTGTAAGGCCCTAATAACCGCACAGTGCTAGACTGCCTCTTTGTGAATGAATTCCCAATTCTTAGCATTCATTCGACGGAAAGGAAATCATGGAGGATGAGGAACGGAAGGTGCTTGCGCCTTCGGCGGCCACGTATTGTGAAGTTTTCTGAAGACTTTGCTCGCTGCTGTTACTTGCAATGTTTCTGTCAATCGTTGAAGAAGATAAGAAAAACGATTTATAATGTGTTTGCGAAAGCATATCTGTCGTTTTTGTAAGGCATACTGATTTTATGTCAATTGCTGGAATGAATGGACCGAGTTGTTTAAAACAAAAACGAAGCGGCATGTCGGTTTCAGTTTACACGGAGGTGTTTCATTCCCAGTGGAAGGATCTGTTAAAAGATAATTTAATAATAGATAAATTAAGTTCAGTATATTTAATCATAAAGTAGAATATAAAGGTACTGTTAATTTTGGGAACTCATCTTGTTTTTTGATTGGTTGAATAAATTTATTAAATTTATCTGATAGAGACTAAGGTGGAAAAGGCATTGCGATTTCTATTGGGAGAAGCTGCAAGCCCAGGGATCATCCTAAAATGAAATTTCTGTTGTATTTTCAAAGTTTCTTTCCTGCCTCCTTTCTGTCGAATCGCAAAAGCGATAAATGCGTAGAATGATTAGCAATGATAAATGGAGCTGGGTTCGGTTGATCCATGCGCGACGTGTGATCTGAACTGAACAGGTTTAACTTCCCATGCGACGGAAATTATCCACAGAAGAGGGCTGAGAGTTAACTACTGTTGGTAGTAACAAGAAAGTTCTTAGCAAAAATGTAAGAACTAAAAGTCGAAGTTGAAGGATATGAAGGTTTTTCGATCTGGCGGGCAGTGTGAAGAAATTCAAATAAATAAGACAACAAGGAAAGAAGGGAATAGAGAACACGAAGGAGAGTTGGCAAAGAGAAACTGGAGGAAGTTCGCAGTTCCTGCGCTACCCTGCTTGTGCGCCCCGTGACGGTCGTGGATCGAAAATGTTCCAGTCTTTTTGAGATGTTGGCCGTCTTGTACATTTGGCTTCCAACGTCTGATTGGTCAATGTGCAGCCCTACCCTTTTTTGAGCAAATATTGGCTCTCTTTGCCGCCTAAACTGCTTGGGCCAGCTTTGAAGTGAATCAAGCATTGTTGGATGTTGGCGTCTGTTCCTCTGTCACTGCTCTTGGCGATGCTGCGATTCGCGATTAGCAGATCGCGCTGTCTTTGAGTCTTGTTCGCAATCCAATTTCTCCTTGGCGGAGAAGCAACGAATGAACATGGTTACGATGATCCCTGGCCGCATTTTCTTGTTATCTGTCAGTGACACTGCCGTTCCACTGGAAAGTTGTGTGCTTCGAATTGCTGGCTGTGGATTATCTGGTGTGAGACGACGAGTGCAATTGCCAGGAAAGCGCCGGTGGAGGAAGAAAAGCACGGCGTGCCAGGGACAGGAACCAGGGCAGGCGATGTTGGAGGTGAGTGGCTTGGGGGGGCTGCTGCTGGCCAGTCAGTTGAAAGCGTGGTGGATAGGAAGTTCTGGTTGAGGGTAAGGGCATTGAGGAGCTGCAACAGTGGCCAGTCACAAGGAGGAGGTGGTTGAAACACGATTTGGGAGGGGGAAGTTTGTGGCGGCCGAATGGCTGGTGCTGGGCAATAAACCAGTAGAGGTCGGAAACTGCTTGGAGTTAAATGCTTGGGCCACAGGAGGTGACGATTATGATTTGTGATGCGTCGTAGGTTGCCCGTTGGACGGCCCAAGGTGGGGAGATGGGGCTGCAGCAGAGTGAAAGCTAGAAACGTTGGCGCGATCAACTCTGTGCATATTTTTTGGGCTGGAAGATTTGGTGAAGGTAGACGATCATGACGTTGGTGTGTTCGATTGGCAGGAATTGCAGTGGCTTGTGCATAATCTTGTGGATTTGCCCTTGCATCACCAAGGAGGAGGATGCTGGTTGGCGCATACAGGTAGGATGATTTTGGCAGAGGAAGCAGGCGATCAGAAGAAAAAAAAGAGAAATAAAGTCAGTTTCCGCGAATCGATAGTGAAGTAAATAGATCAATTTTAAATATAGGTGCAAAATACAATGCGATGTCACTGAGTTTTTAGAAAGACAAGAATGAAGATGAATGCCAAAAAAAGTTTACTTGATGAAGCTATGATACTGGCAAGGTGAATAAGGGAGAAGAGAGTTTGAAGGAAAAAAAAAAAAAAAAAAAAGTCAGTTTCCCATCATAGTAAGTATAATCAATTTTAAATATAATCAAAATACAATGCGATGTCACTATTTTTAGAAAAAGATAAATAATAGCAAAAATTTACTTGATGAACTATATACTGGCAAGTAATAAGAAAAGAGTTGAAGGAAGTTAAACTTGATTACCCAGGTGCAAGTGGCAGCTTGAGAGAACCCTTGTAATCACCAGGCTGGTCTGCTGTAATTACTCTCCCAAAAGTCAGGTCACATTCTGTCAAGAAAAGCACAGAAATGGGCTTTCCAAACCATGGAGGCCACATGTTAGGCTGTGAGTGATCGCCCTATAGAAATTTTCCATCAAAAGATTAGACTAGCCAGCACAATTAAATGTTACTCAGAACCACTACAAAGAATAGTAGAGTCAGCGACCTCATTATATAAGTCAATTATGCAAGAGTCTGGCTTCACGGCCATAATTTGCATGTTAACAAAACGTTCAATGACATCCTGCAGCAATGTCGGGATGGATTCTACTCTCCGGTCTGAAAAATTTATTCAGAAAATTCAAAAAATAGTGTAAGCGGAAATAAATAAAATATAATTTCAGCATTGCAAAAGAAAAACAGAAGTTTGAAAATCTTATATGAACATAAGCATATAAAATGAGAAGTTTTGTGTAAGATGTAATATGCCTTTAGAAGTCCCTGCAGCATTTTCATCTTCTGCAGGTGCATCTGCTATGGGAAGACCCAGCTGAATCATCTCCCTCCCATGTCCCTTCATAGGTCTCTTGGAGACCACATATGTCTGACCTGCTTCTCCACAGACAAAGAACTCAGTGGTGTATCACATTTACAAACCAAAAGACGTGTGCCTATGAACATATATAACACATCTCCACCCACAAGATCATGGAGCTGGAGGTTATGAATAAATACATACATGGAAAGGAAAGGCTTTGCCTGCTAATTAAACTACAAAGGCAATGCCTTCACAACTTTTTCAAGTCAATTAAGTAACCTCTCCTCTCTCATTAAAAGAAAGGGAAATAGCAATAGCTGAAGCATCTTTAGTATTATGTCTGCATGTTTAACCACTTCGTTACTGTAACTTGTGCTAAGCATGTGGTTCTTGTATGCAAGATTCTATAAACACTAAAAAGTATGTACATCCTAGAAACAATTCATTTCACTTTTTCCAAAACCCCATTAGCCTGTCAACCGAAAACAACAGATGCAAGGTAGCTCTATTGAGCCAATCTGGCAGATTGAATACATAAAGATAAAGTAAAAATAAAGAGTCCCATACCCAAAATACTAAATTCCTTGACTCAAAAAGAGATTTGCACCAGGACAAACCAAAAACTTACAGTTTTGTACTGATGAAAATGAGTAGTAGCCAATGCACCAAGGCAAGTTCATTGGAAAACATTTTTGCCTACCACTTTACAGTATGATATTTCACTGGGGGAAAAAATTGGGATAACAAAGCAAAACTACCAAAATAGACAATAGTACTTTAGTTGTAATCAAAAACTACCATTAAGAACATATCAGGGAGACAGACAGTGACTTAAAAGTAGCAACTAATTGTGGCGACATTCAGGTAATAATTTGTCAAAAAGGGAACAATCACCAACCATAGTTGGTTATCGTATTTCTTCTGTACATGATTTTTACTATATTACAGTCATATGATGTGAACTACTTACATCAACATAAGCACAGTGACACTCATGTTTGCATCAATAATAGAGCAATAACACTTGTATTCAACAATCTTAACTTCAAAAACTTCTTAGACATACATGACTAGCAAACACTTCTTAGTTACTACTGCTTAATATCTGATGAAAAATCTTATAAGAAAACCAGCTTAAATTTCATCAGACCATCAAAATGGTTATTAAACAAGGGCAATATGGAAGGATACAAGAAAGGTTAGTAGGTTTTATTAACTTCTACTGTAAAGAATGATAAAACAGTGAACTTGCCTGAAAATTGTCCTCTTCTCCCAGAAGCTCTCAAATCATTGACCAACGAAACAAGCTTTGAAACTTCCACATCATCAAGCAATTGTTCATACAATTTGAGTCCATCAACCACATTGACCTAGATCAAAAGTATGCACATTTTTGAAATAGAAGAACCAAGAGAATTTAAAATAGTGATCTAAGATAAGGTATAAATTCATCCAGTATTCAAATAAACAAATGATGATAGAACTGTTACCATCTTTCCATCAACTATCTCTCCGCCAACAAATGTTTTTGGAGTGATCGCAAGAGTCTGCTTAACACTCTGATTATGGCTGGAATGTGAATCATTCTCTGGTATAATATTGCAGAATGTCTCAATAATAAAATAACAACAAAAAAAAAAAAAAAAAAAGAATAGAAGAAACCAAGCAGAATGTGTAAGAAATAGGTGTGCTAAAGATAGAGTATAAATGTCATCGCAGTATTCAAATAAGCAAATGATGATAGAAGCGTGTTGACCATGCTTTTCCATCAAGCGTATGCTCTGGCCGCCAACAAATGTTTTTGGGAGTGAGTCGCTAAGAGGTGTCTGCTTTAACACTGCTGATTATGGCTGGGAATGTGGAAGTTCAGTGTCCTCTGGTATATAGTTGGCAGAAGTGTCTTCAGATAAAAGTAGAAAAAGTGACACAAAAAAGAAAAAAGAAAAATAGAAAAATAATTAGCAGGCATGAAGACACCAAGGCGAATGCTGGCTACAAATAAATAGTAGATGTATAGTAAAACATGATGATAGGTTCAAAAGATCAGTGAAGTTTTTTCTGCAGTCTTCGGCACTAAGGAAAGGCAGAATGAAACATGTCGATGGCAGCCCGAACAACCGAGTCCTGTCAGGCAGAGAAAATTAGAAAAAAAAAAAAAAAAAAAGAAAAATAATTACAGCATGAAACACAAGGCAATCTCTACAAATAAATAGTAATTATAGTAAAACATATATATTCAAAAGATAGTGAGTTTTTCAGTCTTCCACTAAGAAAGCAAATGAACATGTGATGCACCCAACAACCGAGTCTTCAGCAGAGAAAATTAAAATATATGAGTCTGAAATACAGTGTCAGTATGTAACCTTTAAGACTGGATTGCTCATCCACAGCCTCAGCGTCAGCTTCTAAATTCCCAGACAAGGTTTCTTCTGAATTTCCTGAAGTCTTCAAGGGGTTATCTACATGTGGTTTTGCTGCAGCATCTGTTCTCATGACAAGGAAAATAATAGTATCAACGTTTCCAAGAAGATATCTTCAAGTACACAGCTTAGTTTCAATTAGTCTGTATCTTTCATAATTTAGTAACTTGTGGATTAATAAGACAAGTACATAATGTTCCCATCAGGAAACAAAACAGAAGTAAAAAACTAAAGAATAGTAACACTAATTTGACTTCAAGACTGTAGAGAAGAAAGACTAGACTAACCAGTCAACTTTAGAAACAAAAGAGACAGAGAACAATGATAACATTCAAAATTTCCAACAAACTATCTGTGGACACTAAGATTTGCCTCTCCACACTGATAGGCTGCACAAATTTTGGCTTCTCATTTTTCTTCTATGAGCAAAAATTTGGCAATATCAAGAACATACATATTATCATATTAAAATGCAAGAAGCTGCAAGAGATGTATGACTTCACCATCTAAACCTAATACACCTATATTGCCTTCAAACCAAAGCGCTTGGGATCAAATTCCTAGGCTCTTCTAATTGATATGATTTCAGAGTAGAAAACATAATTGTACCTTTTTCCTGGAAAACAAAGGAAAAGAATTAAGAAGAACAAGAAGAAGGGTGCAAATCGTTGGTAATAAAACACTTCCCTAATCATCCTCCTTGAGAAAGTCAAATTAAAATCAACATATAAAGCTTCTTCCTTGATTTATGGAAATGCCCATTTTAAGAAATATTCGTGCATGGATAAACTTTCTTAATAAACAAAATGCTAGTTTCCTATCCGATTATATGAGCATTAAATCAAATGAAACTAAATAAAATTGCATGCTAAATATTAAACCCAGTAGTTACCTTTCTTATCCTCAGCAAGTGCTACACTCTTATCCTCCAATTTCCCACCATCAGCACCAGATTTGATCTCCTCAAATTTCTCACTCCCTCCATTACCTGAAGAATTCCCATCAAAACTATGACTTTCTACTCTAGAATTAACTGCTTCTTTTACTACTTCACCACCACCACCCTTCTGTCCTTTGTTAAACCCTGCACCTGAAAACCTTTTAAACTCCTTTCCTCCAACTTTGTTCTGATCATAATAATACCTCTGTTGCTGCTGCTGCTGCTGCTTCCTTAATGCTACCTGCTGCAATGCCAAAATCACCTCTCCTACAGAGAAATATTGCTGCATATGCAAAACAGCGTTCCAATTGCACCTCCTCTGCTGTATACACCCTACAACTAAGTCATACTCACCAGGCTCCCCAACTGCCCGCAAATGGTGGCAAAGGGAGTCAATTATAGCATTGGCGGCAGCAAACTCCCCTCTCAACCACGAAATGAACCCATCACGCTCATCCACAGGGAACCACTGCTGGCGATGGTGGTGCTGTTGGTGGATCTCATTTCCAACTCCCCCACCACCAACCCCGCCACCACCAGCGGGAAACTGCATTTTGTCCGATATAACCACATTTCCCGGTGGCATTGCCATTTGATAACCCAGTAATTAAAATTCCAAAACTACAACATATAAAGCATGACAAAAAAAAATCCCAGATCTAATTTTAATCAAATATATCACGCACTCCAAATGAAATTACAAAATCTCACTCAATTTGACCAGATCGCGTGAGAAATGAATGACCAAAAACCTCAACCAATAAAAAGAAATCAACTTGAGATATCACAAAATGTTCTTCTTAAAAATTCGCAATAAATACCACCAAATTAAGGCCTATTAAGAAGTGGATATTTAGTTTTGAACCGATCCAAAAACCAACATTAACAGAATTATCAGGTTCAGGTGCTGATTGTGGAGAATTTTAACTAAAACCAAATGTATAAATAATAGCTGAATTGTGCAGATCTAAGAAAGAGAATTTGGAGAATTAAAAAGAGAAGAACATAAATAAAAGGAAAAGGAGAAGGAAAGTGAGTTAATTGTGCGTCTTTCTCTGAAATGGGTATAGTTTAATACTTCACAGTAATGTAAAACAAAACCCAAAAAGAAAATAAAATAAAAAAGAAAAGTATAAGATCTAGGGTTTGAGTTATGGGCTTGTGAGTGTACAGGGAAGTTGAAGAAAGAAACAGCTTATAGAATACGCACCATGTTTATATGTATGTATGTATATAAATTACTTAAATATGTATACATGTACGGTCTTAAATGGTGGCTTTTAAAGAAAACCAGGAACTTTCTCTCTTTCTTTGCTATCCCTTTCTTTCTCTTGTGAGCTTTTTTTTTCTCTAAGCTGGTTTTTGGTTTCTTGAGAGCTGTAGCAGTGTGAAGAGGACAAGAGTGGAATATTTTGGATTGTAGGGGTTTTTTTGTAATTTAGGTTTTATATTTTTTTGGAGATTTATGGATTAAGAGTTTCCTAGTTTAGGGTTTAGTTGCTAGAAAAATGAGTTGCTAGTTGCTACTTTCCCTTTTAAGAGGAGTTTTCAAGTTTGGCTTTAACCACTCAAAATCTAAAAATAGTGGGATTCAAAAGAATTTGGATTTACTCCTTTTATTTCGCTCTAAATATTTTTTTTAAAAATTAAATAATTGCATTTTATGTCAGAGCTCTTCGCAAAAATGTATCATTAAAAGATATTTTTCTAATTTAATTCTACTATAATATTTGTATAATTTAATAACATTTAAATGAATTTAAAAAAAATTATATTGAAATATATATTACTAAATCTTCTTTGCCTTTTTTTTTATAAAAAATTGAATATCTTCAATCATCACTAATTACTATAAAAGATGTTTTTATATATTAAGCATAATTTTTAATATTAAATTTCAATTTTAACATCATTTTTTGTTAAAATTATTTTTAATACCAACAAAATATTGATCGAGATGAATTGCATATCCTGCTAATATAAAAAAATTATTTTATAACATTTATATGATTTATTTATAGATAAACAATTTTATAACTTATAATATTCTAATTTAATTTAATAAATAGAGTTAAATATTTTGTAATTTTAATTATGATATTAAATTTTAAATAACGACAAGTGCAGTAGCTAATAACACCCAATATTATGATAAAAATAGTTATTTCATTTTCTCAAACTATATATTTTAATGAGAATTAATTAAAAATAATAATTACATGATAAAAAATAAAACGAAGAAGAAAAGTCAAGTGGAAGCCTAGAAAAAGGATAAGTCACATGTCACTTCATAAGTAAAACATGTTTACTTAATATATTATGAATAATGCATCATGAATTTAAATTTCGCTATGCATAATTTTGCTCTCAAACTTTCATCGTTTCTACTGGTGTGTCTCTGAACTTTGCAGTTTAAATAATACACAATTAATAGAATATGCTATAATGAACTTCTCTCTAATTACCTCATATTGTCGAAGAATTGACGCCCATGATTCGATTTGTGTATGGTATCTTCAATCGAGCAGTTTGCCCATAATTGATAACTTATAATATTCTAATTTAATTTAATAAATAGAGTTAAATATTTTGTAATTTTAATTATGATATTAAATTTTAAATAACGACAAGTGCAGTAGCTAATAACACCCAATATTATGATAAAAATAGTTATTTCATTTTCTCAAACTATATATTTTAATGAGAATTAATTAAAAATAATAATTACATGATAAAAAATAAAACGAAGAAGAAAAGTCAAGTGGAAGCCTAGAAAAAGGATAAGTCACATGTCACTTCATAAGTAAAACATGTTTACTTAATATATTATGAATAATGCATCATGAATTTAAATTTCGCTATGCATAATTTTGCTCTCAAACTTTCATCGTTTCTACTGGTGTGTCTCTGAACTTTGCAGTTTAAATAATACACAATTAATAGAATATGCTATAATGAACTTCTCTCTAATTACCTCATATTGTCGAAGAATTGACGCCCATGATTCGATTTGTGTATGGTATCTTCAATCGAGCAGTTTGCCCATAATTGCACTCTGAAATTGAATAATCAAGGGGATAATCCATGACCAAGGCAAACCCTAGATTTAAAATCTGACCACCCAATCTTCCCTTTTTCAACAATCCTCATAATCACTCACAAAAATTTATCGCCCTTCTATGCTCGATTCAAATTTCAGGATTTGATTTTGTGAACAAAAGAGAGAAGGATCAGTAGTTTCTCTTAGACCGATTATGGAGATATAGAATGAGAAAGGATAAAGTTGTTTCTCTCTCTTCAAGTTAAAATTTAGCCATTATTTAATAAATATAGTGAACAATTAACGCAGTTAACGTGGCTCAGAAAATACGCTCTCACGCTCCAATTTACACTTGAGTTCACGCTCTTTTTATCTAACGTGGTCAGGGACATAGTTATTGAAGGAATTTCAAGTTTATGGTCATTATAAAACTTCCGCAAAGTTCAGGAGGTCATTATAAAAAACGGTGAAAGTTCAAGGACAAAATTATAATTTTAGAACATTTAAATTTGTAAAAGACAAGTAAATTTTATGTCTCGTAAGTAACGGGGTTAAATTTGGGGCATACAATTCTATGGCAGGAGAGTGGACAAGGACGGGTTGGGCTTCCATATTTGGTGATCTTATAATAGAAATTAATTTAATGTAATTAATTAAATATATATATATAATTATAGCGTGAATAATAAATAATACATAAGATTTTTTTTAAATCAAAAAATAATATTATTAAATTTTTCATAAAAACTTTGTATAATAAGTTCATCAAAATCTGACCATCAAATCTCATGATACACTCAATCTAAACTATGAAATACTATGTGAAAAATCTGGCCGAGTAATATTAGAAATTAAAACATTATAAACTCCTAAAGAAACTATAATAATGTTTAATAGTCACAACCAATGAAAAGATATATATGCACACAATGTAATTTTTTTATATATAATTAAATTAATTTAAAAATATGTTTCCATTTGTAAGTCTAAAGATTGGGTCTTCATAAAAAAGTAGCATATAATTATATTTCTCAAGCATTAGTGAAAATAGAATTTTAATTTCTACTAGTAATAATAATGGCTTACCAAACACTCCAAGTTGAAAAAATGGAGTCAAGCCTTACCTACCATTACCAATCACTACTAGCTAGTTAGTCCCAAGTCCCAATTTCAAACTATTAAAACAAAAAGGTCAATTTCTTAAAAAACAAAAAAAGGCCAATTTAATTGCCAAAAGATATATAATTTGTTGGGCAATAAAAGAAATCCTTAAATCTAATTACAATTTGCTTAAGACTTGGATTTGTTTCCATTTCTTTCAATTTTACTTGCATAAATATTAAAATAAACACATTTTAGAATTATTTTATTAGGCCTTAAATTAGTTAAATTAGAATTTCCAATCATTATCTTTATTTTTTACAAAGAATTGTAATTCCTTTTCACAATTTCAATTTTTTTCATGATAGTTCAATATCTTTTTTTCGATTCATATCTATTGTTTCAATTTCAAAGTACAAGCACCTTCCTCTATTTTCTAGTAGCTACATACTTGTGCTATGCACATATAATTTAATAAATATTAGTTTTTTAAATGTTTAAATTTAATTTTTTATATCTCATCTTTTATTAAAATATTTTTAATGTTTATATAATTGATTTTCAGATAAATAATTTTATAATTTGAAAATTGTAATTGTGATATAAAATAAATTTTTTTAAATATGTGATAACAATGTTATAAAATACAATCCTCTATTTAATTTTATTTATTTATATAAAATATAAATTTATAATTTTGAAATGACTATTTCATTTAGTGGATAAATTTTTACTGTGATAATTATTTATTTAGTCAAATGATTATTATTTTTTTCTCTATTATTGATTATTATGTCTTGACATTTATGATTTTGCATTTATTTACAAACTAATTTCAATCAATAGAAAATTAAAATAAATAATTAATAAACCATGATTATAAATTTTTAAATTATTTCAGAATCCTACGCAGCATAATTTAAATTTTATAATCTTACATGACACTGACAAATTTTGGCAATTCCATTTGGCACTTCATAGAAAAAATAAAACTTGTTATACGCGCGCACACACACGTATATATATGTATGTATATAGATTTTATTTACAATTTTAGAGTTGATTAATTATCTAGGGATTCAATCCTCACAATTGGTATGATTTATAATTTAGGAAGGGTAATGATTTTCTTAGTTGGTATATTAATTCACAAACTTGTAATTTCCTAATATACAGAAGGAAAGTTTGTTTTTGAAACATTTAACTGCAAATTTTATAATCTGATTTTAATATTTTATGTGAATCAATTAATGAAAAACTAATTCCATTGTTGTTTTTTACTATTTGAAATACAATAAATATATCACTCGTATATATTGGCTAAATTTGATATTTATGGATATTAAATATAAATTTCTAGATTTGCTTCCTTATAGGAAAAAAAAAATCAGTGAGCCACTATCCTAAAGAATTACAAGTGAGCCACTAGGCACTAATACAATAACTGGTCTATGTTATAGAAAAGAGGTAAATTTTTTTTTTAAAAAAAAAAAGAAAAATATTACATATGCAATTGGTTATTTTGATTCTGAACCGAATAAAAAAAAAAAAAAAAAAGCATATTTTGCACTTCTGAACCGAATAAAAAAAAAAAAAAAAATCGAAGCTTTCTGTTGCTTCTCTTCCCTCACAGGAAACCGTGTTCCACCGTTTTTTACTTACTATTTTAAGCTTCGCCAAGGTACAGTAAGTATTTAATGTTTTTTTAGTTTGTATTTCTATCTCTTTTTTTCACTGACTTTAAATATTCCACCGACATTTAAGTTGTATAAAAAAAACAACCACAAAAAAAACTATTGAATAGATGGGATATTAAATCGACTGATCCTAATATGTTTTTAAAGCTAAAATGTACAAATTCATAAATTCACTCGTATCTTTCATGATAAAAAGTTTTTGTAAGGCATCTATTATTATTATCTTTTAAACGTTAAATCATATATTATGTACACTAAAGGCGTGTAAACGAATCGAGCCGAATTCGGCTCGAAAATTATGAATCTGGATAATTTAAAACTCGAGTTCAATTCCAAAAAATTTTGAGTTCGGGACTCCGACTCGGAATAAGCTGAATTTATATATATTATATATATATATTATATATAATAATATATATATATGACTTATAATATATATATAAATTCGAAAAGCTTTCGAGATCATTAGTTCGACTCGGTCTTGGTTTGAACTGAGCTTATGAATAGTCGATAAGTATATATAAATTCGAAAAGCTTTCGAGATCATTAGTCTCGAACTCGGTCTTGATTTGAACTGAGCTTGAATAGCTCGATCAAGAAAATGAAGATTGAAAGATCTATTCTTCTCCTCCTCTTACGCAAATACCACTGATCCAATCTCTCTTACCTATGCTATTTCAGCCCCTCCCGTGGGCGATTGAGGGGTGGACACAACGGTGCACCTCTTATCATAAAACAAAGAAGAAAGCCAATCTAGATATGAGTTTAGAGCATAGGAAGTCGCGCATTCCGAAACAAATGACAAACAAAAAGGCTCTGCTCATATACGGCCTTAGAATGTACTATACACAAATAATAATAATTTTTTTAATTTTATATACAAAATATTAACTTGATGCATAATTAATATAATTTTTAAATGTACTTTTCATATATTGAATGAATATTTGATCGATTTAATTTAACAAATTGAAGTATTTAATAAAATAATTTTACAAATTATAGTATTTAATGAGTATAGTTTTATAAATTAAATTATTTAATAGGTTAAAATAAAAATTAAAGATGCCATAATTTTTTTTATGTATAGAAATAAATTTATGCATTTAGTCAAATTAAAATAAAAGACTGATGTTAGTAAAAGGAAAAAAAATGAAAATATAAGTGAAATTGGATTGTAGATTTTATTATTTATTACTTGCTCTATCCCAAAATATAAGTCATTTAATATTTTTTATAAAAATTAAGAAAATAATTAATTTTTCTAAATTATAACAAAGTTAATTTGATCAAAATAACATTTATCTTAAAATTAAGAGTAACTTATATAAATGTTAATTTATAATTTTAATTATTTTAAATTAATTTTTAATATTAGAATGAACCAACAACAAACCAATGAATTGATTGAAAAATATTTTTTAATATATTTTTTTATTTTTCCATGATCGTCCCTTCTCATAATTTTAATCTTATACGAATTGTTCATTAAATCGGAGTGTGCATTATTACTTCACCACTCTCAGCAATTTAATATTTTTCCTTTGGTTTTCTCAAAGTAAGTCTTCTTCTGTAAGTGACGAAAGTGACCCACTTGCTCCAACAACACTACAATGAAGTGAAACGGAAAAGAAGTTGTATGTCAATTTGGGGTTGGGAAATTTGGTCTTGAAACGGAAAGAAGTTGTGTGTCAATTTAGGATTGGGAAATTTGGTGAGGTCTGCGAGTAGTCTTGGCGGTCAATGCCAAATTCTAAAAATAGCAGGGACTAGCTATTATTGATTCTCACATGTGTCGTGCGTATATAGAAGCAGCTGGCACCCAAACACACTGCAATTTCGGGTAGGAATCTAAACGCATTTCTCTGGCAGTCTCTCTTTGGAGAAACAAATTCTTCTCTTTCTCTGAAAGCGACAATGGCTGCTGCAACTTTCCTATCACAATCCTCTCTCCTTCAATCGAAATCCTCTTTTTCTCTCAAAACGCTTCAGAACCCTCCTCTATCTCGCGCCTTTGCTCTCTCTCGACCATTAAGTAATATCCTTTCAACCTTTCTATTTCTTCCTTTTTAGCTTCTTATTGGTCTTGTATTTGCGTGTATGTGCATGACTCTGTTTATGTTTTTCTGTTTTTTTATTTCTTGTCATTCTTTCAAGAATTGAGTTTTGTGGCCAAGAGGGAAAATGGGTTTGCTGCAAAAGGTACAGTGGCTGTCACAGAATCGAATTCGTTCTCCGTGGCTTCAAATAGTAGGGAGATGAAGAACCCCATTATTGTCATTGATAATTATGATAGCTTCACTTATAATCTCTGCCAGGTTTGGTTCTCTCTATTGTTAGATTCTGACTTGGTACTTGAGAATTTTGATTTTTCTGGGTTCTGCAATGTCAATTTGATTTGCGGGTTCTTGCATTTTACATGGCGGTGGGGGCGGCTAGAATTCTCTATGAACTGTTTGCATGTTGAGAAAATGTATGAAAGTATGTTATTAATGGTAGGATTTGAGTTTGCACTTAACCGTCGATTTAAATGTAAAATCAGGCCCTTTCTGGTTTAATGGGAGAAGAAAAAGAAAAGAGAGAATATGTTAGGAACATAGTGAGATTATGTATATTCTGAAGCAGCAATAGTTTGTACCCTGATTTAGATTCCCGTCGTCCTCAAAGGGATGCTTAATTTCCCTGTCCAAAAATTGTTGCTTTAAGTGATTTCTATTCATATGTGCATGGGCAAAGTTTCTTCTTTTTTTTTTTTAATATGTTTCTACTGAATTTCTAATCATATATGCATTCACGACAGGATTTGTATTTTTTTTCTACCATATGCCTTAAACTGAATTTCTGATCACATTTGTGTTTGAGTGCAGGGGTTTTACAAATTTGTTCAAATAATTGTACCTTAACTGAGTTTGTAAACATATGCGCACGCATGGAGGAATTTTTTAATATTTGAGTTTTGCTTGAATTTCTAATGACATGCACATAAGTGCACATGCGATTTTGGCAAGTTCTATGTTAGTTTCTTAGCTCCTGTAAAGTAAGTGCAAGTACATTTTAGCTGTGTTCCATGTCTATTTAACATGGTGAATTTCATCAAGTGGATTAACCTTAAATTGAGGTTGTGTAAGTATAAGCAAAAAGGCTAAGAAGAGCTTGACATTTCGACATTTCGACATTTCAAGAAAATGAATAGACCGTTGTCCACAGCCAAGAATTACTTGTCAGTTACTCAATTATTCATGTTGAAGTGAACATGAACAAGTCCACTGGCACCACGTTTAATGCCATATTCATGCATTGATTCCTTGGATCTTGTTTATAGTCTTTTTGGTTTGTAGTGGGAATATACTGTCTGTGATTTTTCATAAAAACCCTTTCAAAACTTTTTCAGTTAAAAGCGGAAAAGACGACAAAAAATTGATAATTTTGTAAAGTCTTAACTTCATAAAGAGTTTTGTCGCGTGGCTTAGGACCTTTCTATATTGTTAACAATGTTGCTTAATCAGTTTCCCAACTGTTTTTGACTGTACACATCCCTCGTCTAAATTTGTTTAATTTGTTTTTTATTCAAAATCTCCAATCCTAATACCTTGTGATTCATGTAGTACATGGGAGAGTTGGGTTGCCATTTTGAGGTTTATCGAAATGATGAGTTAACTGTGGAAGAGTTAAAAAGGTAAGAATTTATATTTAATGCATACAATGGTATATAGTGATCCTTACATCACACACAACTGGAAATAACACTCTAGAATAAGTTATCTATGAGGTGTTCATTTCACTCACTGATCATATACGTAACTTTTGCTCTGAAATTTAATAGGAAAAATCCAAGAGGGGTGCTTATCTCCCCAGGACCAGGTTAGTGTTTTGCTAGTGTTTTTTTTTTTTTTTTTTTTTTTTTTCACCTCACTGATCAATATAGCGTAACATTTTGCCTTCTGAAATTCTATAGGAAACAATCCCAAGAGGGGTGCTTACGCTCCCCAGGACCAGGGTTCAGTGTTTTTGCTAGTAGTTTTTTTTATTTTTTATTTTTTTTTAATGATGCGGCTGTTAAAGTTCTGGCTGGACCAAAATTGAGAAAGCAATTTTTTTTTTTTTTTTTTTTTTTTTAATGATGCGCTGTTAAAGTTCTGGTGGACCAAATTGAGGAAAGCAAAAACTAAACATTACATTTCCTTTTGTAGGCACACCGCAAGATTCTGGAATATCACTGCAGACTGTCTTGGAGCTTGGACCTCTTGTTCCTTTATTTGGTGTGTGTATGGGACTGCAATGTATTGGAGAGGCTTTTGGAGGCAAGTCTTATAGGACAGTTGAAAGCTCTTACAAACATCATCATGTTTTATCCTACTTCTACATATGATAGTGGCAGAGGAAATTTTAAATGCATTAAGCATTTATTTTTAACTCTCATCAGTTACTGTTTTGAGCTTTCTTTTCATAATTCTCATCACCTTGTATTGTTACAGGGAAGATTGTGCGTTCTCCTTATGGTGTCGTGCATGGGAAAAGTTCTCCTGTGTATTATGATGAGAAAGGGGAAGATGGCTTGTTTTCTGGGTTAGAAAAGTAAATACTTTTTCATTCAAGACATTTATCTTTTCTCATTATGAAAACTGTTCAAAATACATGCTTCATGTCATCTTGCCCCTGGTTGTTATATGCTGAAAATGGAATAAACTTTTGTCATATGTTACACGATTCTTTTGATTTTTCATTTCTCTTTTCCATTTTGTGCTTGAAATCTTCCTTCTCTGAAAGTTTTTTGCAATTTTCTTCCAAAATTAGATTGAATACACATATTATCCTTATGCATCTTCTAGACTGTATGTGTTTATTCTTTGAAGTGCTTGTTATCTTGCTGAACTAGTTATGGTCTAGAACATTGTGCTTATTTAAAGGTATGAAAAAAATGTCAATTTATTTTCTCAGATTTAAGTGAATTTGCAGTTGCAGTGCTAGTGAGATACACAAGGATTTCTTTCGGTAGTGGGATTCTTCTTCTTCCTCCTTTGTTTCCTTTCCCTTGAAGATGTAAAACTCACATTGTATTATCTGCATATAAGTGAGGAAAACATATTAGCTTAAGTAGTTACTGACTTTCCTTATTACCGGCTGGTGGCATTATCTAGAAGTCCATTAGCTTGTTAAAATAGTTCATTTTGCCAGAAACTCCTCCTGAGTAGCTTTATGTTGTAATGATTATAGGCTACAAATTAGTATATCACTGGAGCACTATTTATATGTCATCTATAACTTTCCAACTTTCTATAAAATTGTGTTCCTTGATGTCAGTATATGAGATGGAATTGTTTAGTACGTCTCACTATCAATTTTTACCTTTACCAGCCCTTTCACTGCTGGGAGATATCATAGCCTTGTGATAGAAAAGGACAGTTTCCCGAGCGAAGAACTCGAGATTACAGCATGGACAGAAGATGGACTAATAATGGCTGCTCGACACAAAAAATATAAGCATCTTCAGGTGAGATTTCCCTTTCCCTTCGCTCTATATTAAAAAAGAAATTTGACTCTGCATGGCACTGGCTTAGGTATATGTTCCTTCATACAATTACTTGGCAAACTTGAGTAAGGAACTATCAAAGATCAACGATTTGCTTATTTTGATATGATATATAATTTCTACCTTTTAGCTACTCTATAGATATAACCAAATATGTCAGCATAAGCTCAAACTGAAAATGATTGAGAAATACAGGGGGTGCAGTTCCATCCAGAAAGCATTATAACATCGGAAGGCAAGAGTATCGTCCGCAATTTCGTGAAAATGATAGAGAGAAAAGAGGCTGAATCTCAGAACTAGTATAATGTCATCCAATAAATAGAAAAATAGGGAGGAAAGTTTAATCTTTGTCCTGATACTTCTCTTTACCCTGTGTGTCAATGTTTTGCAACTTTTAAGTCTCATATAATTTCTATAATTTTCAGTTTTCAGTTGAGACTATTTGTGGAGCTTTTTCTTTATGGTTAGATTTGTGAAGACAGAGCTTATTATTAGCTGTTGAAAGTTGATTTTCAACTGCTGACAGCTTGACTTGCCATTGCTTTTTGCTTTTTTTTTTTTTTTTCTTAATTTTCCACAATAACAAAAATTATGCATTTTTCCTTGGGATGCTCTCAAAGCGTTTTTTGCTGCGAGTATATAGCATTTTCCAATAACTTGTATTTTGAACCCACTTTATGAGATGCTTTTATGCACTTTATTACTGCTGCTAATTGACATTTGACAACCCCATTAGCAACTGATTAGTATTGCTCTTTTTAAGACAAGACTTTGATGAAGATTCTTCAATTTATGTCTCCCAACAATTTCTTTGTAATTTTATGTATTAGATGGAGAGATTTCCTCAGATTTAGTTTAGTGCAAACATAGCCTAAATCAGCTATTATGGTAGGCCCTGAATTTATTTTCTTTTGGTCTCAGAATCTTCAATTTGATAATTTATTTTATTTTCTGCACTTTTATTTTTGTCTGTATATTGTCTTTTTGTCTGTAAGTTTTTATTAATGAGAAAATTTTGAACTCTAGTTCGGTTCGAGACTTTGAATGAATTCAATTCAAACTTGCTTATTTCGAATCGAATATTTTCAAATCTTTTTCAAGTTGAGCACTAGAAACTCATGAGTTGGTTCAATTCATTTACAAGCTTAAAATTAAATAAAAGCAATAATCAATCAATCATAGAGTTAAGAAAGGAGGTAGCTGATTGAGAAGCACATGTGGTACATTTATCTTGAGAGGAAAAATAATTTGATTGATACAAAGCTTGAGAGGAAAAATAAAAACAATAGCAAACGGATGCTTTGCTTGTACATTTATCTTTATAAATCTGACCTTTTCTTTTAACTTCTGCCATAATTTGGGAAATTTATTATTTTTGTCTAATCTAAAAATGTCTTTGATTGCTTAAATTATGTCTCACTATCTAAATATCGTCTTTAACCCCAGAATAGAAATACGTGTACAAATAAAAATTTATAAATAAAATCAAAGTAACTGAATTAAATTTTAATTTTAAGTATTGCTTCTGAATGAGGAATTTCGTTGTTTGGAATCCTTTTGTTTTCTTTTTGGCAAGAGATCGATTATTGAATCAGAGCATTAAATTAAATTAAGTAGCTTTTTCTTTTTCTTTTTTTTTTTTATTTTATCTTTTGCAGCTTATAAGAGAAGAAAACGCGTCTGGTTGAATTTAATAATTCCCTTAACAAAACCAAGTTAAATACGCAACAGAATTTGTCAAAACATCTGAAAATGACGATTCTTTACCCAAATAAAGTTTGAATGAGACCCTCTTTTATCTCAAATTTTATTAATCAGAAATATATAAAAACTTCACTAATTATTTAATTTTATTTTTCTTCCTCCAAATTATAATATAAAAATATCATTTTTTTAAAAAAAATTAAAATCTTATAAAGTAAAATTCATTTTCAAGAAACACTAAAAATAAAAATATTTTTACTTAAATATAATATCAGAAAAATTGGAAACACCGAGAGAAGAGCAAATTGCAAAACAGAATCCTCAAGACCAGCCTTAGAAACCTAACCTGTGAACAAAACAAAGTTATTTCAGTATTTTATTTAATAATTTACTTGCCTTCAAGCCTCCATCAATCCTCATATGTAACCAATCTTGGATTCCAACTAACCCTGGACAAAATGTCCTCCAAACATGATAAGTCTGACCTTTTACAAAATAACAGACACCCACAGGGGACCCAAACAAACAAACTGTGGACTTTCAAAAACATTATCTGAGCATGCTTGCTTATGTTCCTGCTTGGACTATAATATAATAGAACAACCATTGAAGAAGAAATCATAATACAGGACAAAAGATGCTTGATTGATGACATTCATTTTGGTGCAAAATATAGAGTAAAAACCCCACCAAATTGCATATGCTAGTATTATTTATTAAACCCTCAAAAGTACAGAAAATCATCACCAATTTCAATTTGTAAAGCCAAAAGACAACATCAATGATCAAATGAAACAACTGGAAGCTAAAGGTGTGAACTATACACATACCCAACCCACCCCACCCATCCTCAACCATATGATCAACTTCCCTACCACCTCCCCCAAAATAAAAATCTATGCTTTTTCTCAATATTCACAAAAAATAACTTAACCCAATTAAAATCATAGCATATTTTTTAATAAAATACCAATGATCCCCCATTATCAATGATGCAGGTGTTGGACTTCCTTGAATGGGCAAGGCCTCGGCGTTGCTTGATCAGCTACGTTGATGGCGTTTCCCACGATGACGTCGGCCTCCACCGAATGTAACTGGATCAAATGATTTCAGTCGTTCAGCTTCACGGGGATTAATGACACACTCTGATGGAGGAATCTTGTAACGAGCTTTATCATAGCAGTATGAATATGTCATGAACTTTCTCCTAAAGCTATTCATTTGAATTCTTTGCAAGCGAGTGACGCCAGTAGGGACTGCTTGAGAATTCTGTAGAGTGTCACATTTTGATATCTGCTCAATTGGATCAACAGCACATCCATGTAGGACAAAGTCGGAGAATTCCGTTACATAAGGGGCATATTTGTAATTTACTCTGTATTTTCCTCCATTGGTAGCCCAATCAGACCCATCCCATATTGTTGCATACAAGGACATCGGCTTGGAAGGGAAATCACCCCCCATAGACTCTGTTCTTTTCACCTCTCTAATGGTAACATTGTCCACATAAAATCTAGCAGGGAAAAGGAATAAACACCACAAAATTAGAATTATTGTTAAAGCATAAATGGGTATTAATCTAAGAAATCTACTATTAATTAGTACTACTTTATTTGTTCTAGTTAGTTCTTGTTAGCCTCTATTAACAACACAGAAAATTGAGGAAAAAGGAGGTGTAAAAAGAAGATTGTAAACCTAACCAACAAGATTCTTCGTTGTTTTTAGTCTTCCTTATACCTAAGAAATTACATCAAACAATCTAAAGAGCAAATACTTGAGCCTCCATCACATCGGTGCTTTTGTTTTAATAGAATCTTACACTAAATAAAAGATCTTGTAATTAAATCTCAAATCTTATCCACCCTTTCTCAACAACCAAACAAACTATTAACCAAATTTAAGTTAGACCTTAAAAAAGGAAAAATGACATTGATAAAACAGGAGCATGTAACTAAAGGCAAAAAAACAGAGCACTTTCTGTACTAATACCCTAAAAGAAGAAACTCTGCTTCTGCCCTACAACGGATGCATCAATATCAAAACCCCTAAAAGAGTAAATTCCACACAGTAGAACATGAACTCATTAGTGATAAATTGGTGAAGCACAGCATCAAATTAGCTGTCTTTATAACGAATAACATCAAACAAAAGAAAAAGGGTAAAATTATTAAAAAATACCGAGAAAATCAAAGAAGGTGAAGTGGGGTTTTCACTTACATGATCTGTGAATCAGTCCACAAAATACTGTACTGATGGAAATCATCAGAAGGATCAAACCAAAGGTTGTATCTTTCTTCTCTTCCAACGCTTGTGCTACCATTGCCATAAATATTTGTTTGTATTCTCCAATCCTTGCCTCTTATATTACCCAAGAACTCAAAATCAATCTCATCATGGTTCTTTTCAAATATATCACCATTTGACATCTACAACAATCAAATATTTGAAACTTATCAGCACAAATAAGCTCGGCATGGAAGTGAAATAGTGAAGAAACTAGAGAGGTAGTTATTGACTATTCTTATCATTTGGGATGGATAGACTTTTAAAATTGGCCTTTAAGGGGATTATTAAGAATAAGTAATTAATCAAATAATATGACACAAGAACAACATGTGAGCTGATGACGAAAAAACATGCAAAAGTGTATAGCGTATAGACCCGTCTGGCTGCAATGGTGGGTTCTGATTTTCCAACTTAAAGTTCCAAAAAAAAATTAAGGATAATTGTAAAAAATGAAGAGAAATTCATGTGGGTTTTTTTTATTAAATCAAATTAAAGAGAAATCAATCTAAGCCTCACTGATTCAATAAAAAAAAAATACTAGACTTCCATTTAAAGATTAAATAAACAAGTTTGTTAGATTCAAAAAATAAAAAATAAACAACTTTGTTAATCAGATAACTCACGTAAAAGGCAACCACAACTCCAGCAGTATAATCTGCAGGCAATTTGATAGAAGCACTGAAGTAGCCATGTAAGTATAGGTCCTGAGAAACGAATCCAGACCCTGTTCAAAGCCCAAATTCTCAATCAAAAACTCGAAAATTGTAACTTTAAAAAAAAATATAAAGACAAATTTCACAGTCAGGGACAAAACCCAAATACCAAAATCAATAGTAAAACTCAAAAAACGCAAAATAGAGGACCTGTCCTTTCATCCAGTAATAAATGGACTCTCTTGCCATCTTTATGAATAACCAAATTATCATCCCCAAAAAGATGAGTGTACCCTTCATCAAATGATATAATAGGTAAAGTTCTTTGAGACCCAGAAACGAGTACAGCAAATAAAGATAAAATCAAGAGAAAACCAGAACTCAAACAAGAAGCCACCATTTTTAAATTAATGGTGCGTTCGACTGTTGAGTAAAAATATTAGGACTCTCTGTTTCTTGTGTGAATGGAGAAATATATATAAGGAAAAGAGAGAAAAAAAAAAAAAAAAAGTGATAAAAATATTAGGACTTCTGTTTCTTGTGTGAATGAGAAATATATAAAGGCAAAAAGAGAGAAAAAAAAAAAAGAAAAAAGTGATGAGAAAGGAGGAAGAGAAAGTGTGTGCGAGATATATCAAGAGAGTTAGAGAGGGAGATGAAGAAGGGAGAGGAAGAAGCAAAGCCAAAAGGTTAATTATGAAGAAGATAAGAGAAAATAGGAGGTGCATGTTATTGGGAGTTGCGGTTGAGCCTGTTTCGCATGCTAGAGATACCAAAACAGGTTTTTCATGTATTCTGACTGGAATTTAAAAAAAAAAAAAAAAAAAAAGTGATGAGAAAGGAGAGAGAAGTGTGTGGGCGAATATCTCAAGAGAGTTTAGAGAGGGAGATGAAGAAGGAGAGGAAGAGAGAAAGCCAAAAAGGTTAATGAAAGAAGAAAGAGAATAGGGAGGTCATTTTATTGGGGAGTTGCGTTGAGCTGTTCGCATGTAGAGACAGGTTTTTCAATGTATTCTACTGAATTTATGTCATTAAATACTGGAATCACCAAATTATTTCTATTTCTTGATTATATTTACTTTTTGTGATTATAAAAAACTTTAAATTTTAGATTTTGTTTTTATGAAATTTTGATATTTTTTTTTTCTTTTTGAAGCATATTGAGATTTTCTTTTAAATTTCTTTTTAAAATAAATTATGAAAAATTAAAATTAAATAATGTATATCAATAAATGAACTGTATAAAACATTAATAGCAAAAATCGTATTTCTCTGAATATGGGTGAATCCTTATTTAGCAACTATTTTTATTCCTTTATTAAATTTTTTAAATTTTAAATAAAATATTTACGTCTCCAAATCTTTAGGTATATTATTATTATTATTATTTGAAACAAAAACATGATTTCAAAACTCTTTAATATAGGTAATTTATCCAAATAAATCACAACTTGTTTGTTCTTATTGCTGTGATGAAACAAATTTAGCAATAAATTTGTAAATGCCATTTTTTGTTTTTCAATATATGAAACAAAAGTCTTTTTTTGACAATCAATATTTTCCTTCATTATTACTTTTTTTATTTGATAATGAAAGTTTAATTTAAATTCTGCATGAATAATTTCTTTCATTTTCGTTAACTTTTTAAGCTCTTTTTATCCTAAATTATTTATTATCTAAGAAAAGATAAAGAGTATTAATTAATGTTTTACTTTTATTTTAATAATTAAGTTGATTTATTCAAAATTTAAAAATAGTTTATTTTAATTTAGATAATTTAACTGTTTCTTTAATCATTAAATAATATAAAAACTAATAAAAAAATACAAATAGAGGAGAGTGTACTAAATAATTAAATCACATAAAATTTCTAATTTAAAAAATTTTGTTTGAATTAAAATTAAATTCCACAAATTCTATGTATCCACTGCCCACTAGTTGCGTGTAGCAATGATAACATTAGTTCATTTCAAATAATTAAAGCTTGAAATTGTAGATTTAAATAAATGTTGCATTTTGACAACTTCTATTGATGACAAATTGGAGGTTGAATTTCAAATTTCTAAAGTTCAAACTTCACATTTCAAGTCTCCCATATAAGCCAAAAGATCTCTCACCAAAATTAAAGAGAGAGAGAGAGAGATTTAATTATAGCTAATTATAAAAATATTTATCTTAATTATAAATAATTATTTTATTTACAATGATTTTTGGCACTTTCTCCCTCCTTCAAGGCTTCTTAAAAAAAAAAAAAAAAAACAACTCATAAATTTTAAAAATAGAACTTTTGAAGTCTTGTAGGAGGGATAAAGTGGCAAACTACAATAATAATAATAACAATATTATAAATAGAAATAGAGAAAAAAGCAAGAATATAAAAAAGTAGAGGCCAATGGTAAAGATGTCAAGCACAATACAAGAAAAGGATGAATCATTAGGGGAAAAAATAATGATTATTAAGACTTTTGGGGTCCAAAAAGAGGTTCTCCTTTAATAATATTTTATTCATTTTAATATAAAATATCAAATCCAATAAACAATTAAATAAAAAAATAATGGGTCGGCCTGGTCAGGCAATTGTCCCAGACGCCGCCCGCCCGTCACAAGCAAACCTAAGTATTTTTGTTTTCCAAAATACCCTCAAGAACCTCCAAATATACTGATTTGCCCTAGGAGGGTCCCACGGTGGCATTCCCACAAATGAAGTGGGGTCAGAGATGGGACGATTAATGGAAGAAAACTGAAAAACGCTCCCATCAGTTCAACGAGAATCGCGTGGGCCAACGTCTATATTTCGGCGCCTAGGTATTTGACAAGTTAGATGCCACGTGGCAATAAGTGAGGTTATATAAATTGGTAGATATTCTTGGCCCACCATCAAGGCATCAACGCTGGAATTTTGTTGTGATGGATAAGGTACACCGTGAACCCTCGCCCTGTTTTTCCATACTCAACACCAATAAATAAATATATAAACTAATTTGAAAAATATCCTTAATTTTATAAATTGAAAAAAAGTTGGCATTATAAATAAATTCAAGTAAATTTGCAGTTTTATCATCACATTTATTTTTTTTTTCCAAGAGTCTGGTAGAAAAGAAAATAAAAACATATAGGGATAAGGATAACGTGGACTCCACAAAAATCCACTATATCCAGATAATTATTTTATCACATTCAATATTATATATTTTAATTTCAAGAAATGACATGTATTCTTTTTTTATATTATATTTAGACTTATATTTTTTTTTTCTAATAATATTAGATTTCCTTTTATAATAGCATCTAATATATTATGAATTTATAATAATATTTTAGTTTTGATTATTTCATTCATGCATATTTTAAAACTATCGCCACAATAGTTATCGTTCTACTAGTTACATGTTTAGTGCATTGTCTTATTATTTTTTTTTCTTTTATTAATTTACAATCAGGAATATTTTTATATTGAGTTTACACATGAAATTAAATATTTCATAGAACAACTTTGAAGTGTAATTTCCTAAATTAGATTGGTATATTAAAATTAATATTTTCAAATCTTGATATTTACGTGCATGTCACCAGTAATTATACAATACATATACCAGGATGTACAGTTGTACACCCTAGATCACACAATTCCACCCTCTTATAGTAATATTTTATATTATATGTAATTTTTCTTTTTTAATCAATGGCTAAATACATTATTTTTATTTTTATTTTTTCTATTTAACACAATTAAATAAATGCACATGTAAAATGAAGAAAAAGAATTCGGTGATCTAATGGTTTCGCTTTTGATATCATTCCATTTACTATTCATTTAAATGTTTTTTTGGCTTAATTAAATTAGTATTAAATATTATTATTAATTAAGTTTAAGTCCTGGAGAGTAGGTGTTTCAGAGCTGACGCGACAGGCTGTCCCCTCGCATTTAGCCGTTGGTCTAAAATGGGGCCCAATCAAAAATATATCTCTTTTTAGAGAGAGAGAGAGTACCGCAATTAGAGGGTTTGTACCGTAAGTTTCACAGTCTACGGTCGCGATGTTAACGCCGTTAATCATGGGGTCAATCCCCGTTAAAGCGAGTTACATTACAAAAGCTCGCTTATATTTCGGTGGACTCCGTCGAGAACGGCGTCACCTTTGTCACTGCCCGTGACCCCACTTTTCACGCGTAGTATTGCCTATTGGTATCAAAATTCAAGAAAATTAGATTTTTCCAAAAAATATAAAAAGTAAGTGGCACTATTTTTACATTTTTTATTGGTAAATGTGCACCTCTATGGGAAAGGGCTCAACGGTATTGTCTAATGTCTAGCATGCTGCTGGGCGCACGTTATATGGATAGCGTTAGCTTATACTAAAATACGCATATAGTGAATGTGCATGGGATCTGTCGTTTGATCCCCTACGTGCATTGAGGATGCTGCATGCACGTGAGCTACAATATCAATAAAATTAGTAGGGTTTGTTGTATGAAAATGAGTATTTTATTTTATCTATTAAATTTTAAAATTATATTGTCATAAATTAAATATTAAAAAAACCTAATTAACTAAATTATCTTTTAATTAATACTTTTCCATTAATTTAGTTAAAATATAAATTTAATAATTAAATTGAAAGTCACGTGTATTATTAATATTTTCATTAATAATATTAAAACAAAGAAAATTGAAGTTTATTAATAATATTTTAAGTTTTAATTTTTTTAAAAATATCCCAATTATAATTTTGAGATGTTACTCGAATCGTTTATATTCATTAAAATTTTCAAATCAATAATTGAGAATTCCTTATCAATTGCTAGTCTGATTATGGACCTTAAAAATATTTTGACTCTTGAAATATGCAAAATACTACTTGATGTTAGGCAAGCGGCTTACGTTGAAACGGGGAGAATCTGAACCGAAACGGTGATAATGGTAAACTACTAGGGGCATTTTTGTCATAGAAAAATATTGTGGGACGTGTGGGCTCTGGTCCCTTGCTTGCTTACAAACCCAAATAAATACTTTTCTTTGCGCCATCTCTTGGGGGATGTTTGCCCGCCGTCTAAGAAATCCAGCTTTATACCCCTCTTTTTCTCCCTTTTTTTTTTTTTCCTACCGGGAGTATTTTCTTATTTTTTTATATAAAATTAATTTTATTTTAAAATTTATAGCCTTTTATTTTTCACCATCTAATCTTATAAAACTTATGTACTAAAAAAGGAATAGTATTATAATTTGAGATAAATAAAAAAGCAAATTAGTATATTTTAATGTGGCAAATAACTTGCTTAATTATTTATCTATTTTAAGATTTGATTAATAAGGATGATAATACATTTATAGATAAATATACAATATTAAATAGTAGAATATAATGAAAAATGGCACAAATAATTCTATTTTTTAAAAATAAAATAATAAAATTTGAGATAAATAAAAAAGAATATAAACTGATTATAGGTGACGCAAGAAATTTACAATTACGATAATATATAAATATAGTGAAGTGGGGTCTAGCCAATGATTCGGGACAACGTGTCAAAAGAATCAGGTTCGATGAGAGCTTTTTTGTTGCGTGCTGACTTGGTAAACCAGATATGTACTGCCGCGTCATACAGAATTAGTAAGAGTTTATCCACTACATGTGCGCTCAACCCCAATCATCTATCGCTTTCATCTCTACCTTACAAATTATAATTTCTTAGTTTTTCCTACGTGTTCCCATGAAATCTCACACTATAATTTTTTTAAAAAAATCTTGATTAGTGAATTAACATTTCTTAATCTCAATCTTAATCTTAATTAAGACTTAATAGTTGCCTGATTAAAAGGGGATCAAATAAACTCGTGAGTCCTATTCTAACTGCCCATTTGACTATGCAACTGAAAATCAAAGATTTTACTTTTACCAAAAACAAGGAAACCCGTGATGGGAGATTATTATTATTTTTTTTTAAAAAAAAAAAGAGCAGTAGTTGTATTAATTTCTTTTGAACACAGACCTTAAATTTTAAATATTAATTGTAGCGGAAACCGACAGCATTTCCAAACTTAAAAAAAAAAAAAAAAAAGAGTAGAATTAGAGTTTCAAAATCTAAAATTGCAATATTGGAAGAATTTAGTTGAATATTATCCGTATAAATACAAATATATTTAAATTTTGTTTATATTTTTTTTTTTCTAATACAAAGACGAGAAGCTAGGATTTTAAATTACGGGTTGAAATGATTAAACAAGTGCTGATGTATCAGAATGTCTCAGACTCCATTCTTTTTTCTAAGTTGAGAAAATGATAAAAAAGAAAAGAAAAAAAAATTAAAAGTTGGCAAATGTGAAACAAATCTATGGACATATACCTGTATCCAAAAACAATATAGTTGCATGTGCTTGTAAGTTCAGAAAAAAGTTCTGACAAATTTAATAATTCAATGTGCTTGTTATGTATTATCCTAAAAAAAAAAAAAAACATTGATTTTATGTTTACTGTACATGCTCCCTACTTCACTTGTAATTTCTTAGTTAATTAACTTAATATACCTTTCATTAATTGCATTAATTATTTTTTCGTTATTACTAATTAGTAATTACCATTGCCTTGTATCTGTAACGCACTGTTTAAATATCATCTCATAATGCACAAATTTAAAAAGAAATTAAACTCTGATAATATTCTGTTACTAATAATATAATAATGAAAATTAAAAAATAAATCCTGGAAATTTGACAAAGAGATGCTTCTCCTAGAATTAAAGTGATCAGTACTCCTTAATTAAAGACAGGGCTA
The DNA here is from genome assembly GCF_014843425.1 of Jatropha curcas. Next base: position 224,085 of record NW_023591334.1, on the reverse strand, counting down.
GCCAATTAACGATAGCTTCGAAGAAAATACTTCAGAATCAAACAAAGTGTCTTGTTTTTATATAAATTAAATATTATATGTATGCTTGTCATAATCTTTCGTTTTCAATTAAAAAGTAAAAATAAAGCATTCCTGATAAACTAGCTTTTATTTGTTTTTTTTTTTTAATTATAAATTAAACGTACAGAAACCTAGGATTATTTTAATAAAATACCTTTCGGTGTCATAGAATTAGTTAAGTCAACAATTATTGTAACTGATACTACGTTTCTATGTAACTATTATTTCTTTTTTTTTTTTTTTTTAAAGAAAAAACATACATGCTTTACCAAACATGCATAAAAAAATATTTTTCGTCAGTCTAACATTAATTACGTGTTAAGATTTAACCTAGCATAGAAAGATTATGATTAACTTTTTGATAAATATATATACCATAATAATTTTTGTACATGAAAAATGAAAATCATTCCCCTAATTATTTGCTAGGTTAGGCAATCAATCAGACTAATTAAAAAATTACTGTCACGCCTATATGTATAAAGAGGCAATAAAATTAATCACCGATGGATAACTTACAACATAAGCACAATCATTAATAATATCTCCAGGTTATGAGGATTGAGGAGCAAGCATTAGTTCTCTCTCTCAAAAAAAAAAAAAAAAAAATTGTTTTTTTTCCTCATGTTTTATAAATTTATAATTCTGATGTACAGGATTATTATTGGTGGACTTCAATTATATGTGTATTATTATATAAATTCTCGATACGAAATTACATTTGTATGATTTTTCAGTAAATTTGTTTCTAATTACTATAATTTTATAATTGTTTATGGGATAATATAAAAAATATATCTTTTAATTTAATTAATTAATTTCATTTATGTACAAAGAAAAGAGGACAAATAAATAAGATGAGAGGATATATACATATAGCCGTTAACAGAGAGTCAATAATATTATGTGATACAAGGGTTTATTATTATTATTATTATTACTATATTTTATCATTAATATTTATTAAAAAATTGTGTGATTCCACTGAACCTAGCAATGAGGCCAAAAATAAATAATAACATTATAATATCTGGAATGTGGTGGGTTCCACTTTTCTTCAAATACCAAACTTGTGTAAAATATTTATTTCATATATATATTAAGATAATGAATAATTTTAATATGTTTTGTTTTGGTAGGTCCATTCATATCATCATTTATTCCCGACATGTCAAATGCATAAGACAATTCTGTGTCATAAACTTGCTCTCTATCTCTTCCATTCTCAGTGCCATTTTCACATGCAAAGATTGTATTAAATAAGAAAAAAAAAATGCTTAGATAATAAATTGCTTATTGCTTATTTTTGAAGCCATACATGAATTCAATCTCCCATCCATCCCTAATCTTAAGTATATGATTAATTACTAATTGGAGTTTAATTTGTTTCTAAGCAATGGGATTCTTTTTAGTAATTTAAACCAAATATAATATAATATAAATTATATTATATTATGGTTCACTAAATGTATTCCAAAATTAGCTAATAAAATTTGGCATAGACAAAATAAAAAAGCTCTATCTTCTCGTAATTCTTTTATATGAAAAAATTTCATGAAATTAGTGGTATCATTTAAAAAAAAAAAAGAAAAATACCTGATTAAAAAAGAAAAAAAAGGGACCCATATGTCATATGTGATTCTTGGGCAGCCGCATTTTTTATGTTGCCAAGTAGTGATATGGAGAAATGGACAACAAGATGGACTGTTTGGACAAAATAGGAGGTTAGGAGTAGGAGAGGACTCGCGAGTGAAAGCTGGAGAAGGTTCATTCGGGATGAGTTGGCATAAAGAGTTTGAAGATGTGGAGGTATATGTCACCAGCTGAATCAGCATAATAAGCGGGGTCCATGAAATGTCCTAATCCGCGTGGACAAATGGGTTGGAAAGTGGGCTGTCCCACGCGCTTAAATAGTGGTGGGATGACGGGCCAAAGACATAATAATAATAACAATAATAATTATTATAATAATATGCGTAGGAATTTCAGTTAGTGAATAATGGCTAGTGATTAGAGGTGTTAATAGTGGTGGTCTCACCCAATCATTGCTCACCACCCCTTACCTTTCACATCAATTTATTTTGGTTTATACTAAATAGTTGGATGATATAAAAATAAATAAATAAATAAATAATTGATTAAGCATTGTCGTTTATACTAATATTTCGATCTTCAACCACTTTTTCCAGCAATCTTATTAGCATATGTATATTGTTGAAATGGAAAATTTAGAAAAGTCTAGTCTTTCCTTTGCTGTATTTGCATCCACAATAACTTAATTTGGAAGTTTTAATTAAATTTTTAGAGATTGTCATTGATCTATACATATAACTTTGGCAGCAAATTTCATTTTCATTTCCCATTTGGTTTATAATGTTAGAGAGCTAATTGAACTTGACATGTGAAGTTGGTTCACATGTTAATCCTTCCGGAATCATTCTTGACCATATATCACATGTGCTTATCTCTAGTTTATATATGCTGTTATTAATTAATTAATTAATTAATTAATTAATTAATTAATTAGTGTTAGTAAAGTATAACAATTTCTTCATGACCAAAAGAGAGTGTAATAAAAAATGAAAAGAAAATTTTCAGCTTGAAAATTGTAATTGTAATTTGGCACTATTTTTATAATTTTCTCTTAGTTTCTTTTGATATAGGGAAGTTGCTTTCTGGTACAACTACGTACAGGCAGCTCTTATGAAATTTGGCATGAACTGAATAAAACCGTAGTAGCATGGCCACATCTTCTAGTTGCAGGGCGGCCAAATACGACAAGAGGGTATACATACGACTACAAGTTTACAAAACAAACAATCAAATGATGTGTTATTATTTGATTTATTTCTCTAAATATATACAAAGATAATTATAAGCAGGCATGCACATACCATACAAAAAATCATTTAAAAAAATAATTAAAATTAATAACATAATCAAATGGTCAACTTCATCCATCAAATTCAAATCAATTTTTTAATGTTGACATGGAATAATATCAAAATAATTACAAAAACTTATAAATCACTAGGAAAAGTAGTAATAATAATAATTAATCCATTTACCTCCAAAATATATGAGTTATTAAATTAGTCAATTATGGAATTTTAAATTGGCATTGGATTGCCGATTAAGTAGTGATCTGGTTAGTCTCCTCTTTTATATGAAGAGTGAAAGGCTTCAAGTTCGAGTCCTCTCAACCACAGTTATTTTCATCAGTTTGATGTATTTTGAGGAGAGGGCTACCATCTATTATAAAGCCTGCATGTTAGTATCTTAACAATAGCCATAAAACGATACGTGGTTAGTGCGACGAGAATCAATATATACAGTTTTTAATTCATGAAATCTAATTTAATTTTTTAAAAAAAAAACTCAAAAAAAGGATTTTCTTTTTTTTTTTTTAAAAAAAAATTCACTAAAATTCAAATTTGGTAGGGAATGAATGGTGATGGATGGAAGACTAATCAAGTTGGCTTTTGAAATCGAGATGCAAAGTTGATATATAAGCAACTATAAGTTGACAAAACATACCACCAACTTGGAAATGACTACATTTATATGAATAATTTGGAATATTCTTCATAGTATAAAATGGATCACAAGGTTCCTCCAATTTAGATATTATCTCCTAAAGTCAATTCAAATAATTTTCTGTTGTGACATGAGCCTAATCACACTCTTACACTCCTATAACCATTAATTAATATTATAATGAAGAAAACATATGGAGTTTATATAATTTTTTATGTAGAGTGGAGATTCACAATTTCACATGACTTGGGAGTTTAGTTAATTTATATTAGACAAAACCATTGAAAATTGCTTCCAGACTTCGATGCAAGTGAAAAATCTAAGATTCAAAAGAAAAATATATTCTTATGCATAACATCAATATTAAATTTGGTAATTTTAATTAATTATCTCACATAATTTCTTGAAATATATAGTTCTGTATAAATTTTTTTTACTAGTTAAAAAAAAAGGAGAAATATGTTGTGGATATTATTGAGTTTCATTATCTATTTATTTATTAATTTATTTTTTGTTCCGAAGAAGAGAGGCAATTGCCTCCTTTTCTTACACATGGCTTCGTCACTGATTAAATATGAAAAAAATATTATAATATTTCTTTTATAATGAATACTACCAATGGAAAAAAAAAGATGACAATGTTAATGAAAATCCATGTTTAATAAAATATATGTTGTTCTTTTTATGTTCTTTATTAGATGATAAATGAAAATTGAATAAACTGTTATATAAATAGTACCTGATGGATTGGACTTGAACATCCATCCATAAAATTTCAATTACCATAACCCATTGGGCTTTGATCATGATGGGGAGGCTGAGCCTAGCAAGAGTCTTAACTTGTACAGACGCACTCAAGTTGAAAAGCCCACGTTCAAATTTTCCTGTCTCGGTTATGGAAAGGAGGGAAAAGTTTCCCCCGTAGTCCTTAAATGACAAGAGGGAAAACTTTTCATGCAAGGGTGGTAGAGGTCTTTTTATACTCCCAACAAATTGCATTTTTCGAGAATGAAACTTATATTTTCATTCTCGAGTCACTTACCACTTCATTCAACATGTTGTTGATACCTTCATTGCTTTGATATAACGATTTTGATAATCAAAAATCGAGAAGTATTGACGTGTGCGTATATACACTTAAGATTTAACCAAAAAAAGTATTGAATATCTACTCAGTATTTTCACGCTCAGACTGACAGTGATATTTAGGTAAGCAACTGTGAGAAATACTACTAAGCAATTTGGATTAAAGGCAAACTATTTGTAATAAGATAAGTACTTAATTAAGTAGTTTACTGTATATAACGGTGAACTATCGTTATCATGCAGAAAAAAGAAAAGGAGAAAGAATGAATTAGCAGACTATTTACTTTCAAAAGGATCGTTCTTTTTTCACATGCACAAGAAAAAAATAAATTCCGTGAAACAATTAGGGACGATGATACTTTTCCGAAGAACAAAGTTAATATATACTATATAATAGTATACCAAACCCAATAGACAAGCAATCAAAAAGATTCAAACAATCAATAAATGTGTTCTCTCTTCCTCTTATAAGTTCTGTTTCTATATAAGCCTGAGTTTGAAACATCACCAGAATATATAATTAAGCAGTTGATTAACAATTTCCTAATATACTGATATTTCCTGCAATGGATTCCGGCGTCGTCTATCGTTACCGGCGTTCTGCCTCTCGGCTAACAGTGGTTGCACATTTGTTTGGTATTTTGGCTTTCATTCTCATGCTGATTTGGTTGCTACGTTATCGGGGTGGCATTGAATATGATTCTTATGATGCTGATCGCGTTTTCAATGTAAGTAATTAATTTCACTTGTCATTGTTTTTATTGGATTAGTTCATCTTATTACTAATATCTAATATTTATTTTTGCAGGTTCATCCATTTATGATGTTTTGTGGGTTCATCTTTCTTGCCGGTGAAGGTAATATATACTGCATGTATATATAGTTAGCCTGCTCTGTAACAGCTTTCCATGCGTACTTCTATTATTTATAATGTTCGGTGATCTAGTCTTTATACCTTTAAAAATTACCTTTAAAAATTCATACGCAGCTATGATGGTGTACAAGACAATACCAGTTTCACATAAAACGCAGAAATTAATCCATTTGGTGTTTCACCTAGCGGCTATATGTCTTGGAATTGTTGGCATTGCCGCTGTTTTCAAGTTTCATGACATGATAAAAGCTGAGGATGTCTATAGCTTACACTCATGGATTGGAATAACTACCATCTGCTTATTTGGGTTGCAGGTTATTATTCTTAACTAATTTTCTAATTAAACTAGCAATTTGTTTAGTGACCAGAAAATCAAATTGTGACAATGTGTTTGAAAATTGTTTTGCAGTGGTTATTTGGTTTGTTCACATTTATTATTCCACAGCCTGACGTTACAAAGAAAATGATGCTTCCATGGCATATATGTGGGGGTAGAGCTCTCCTTTACATGGCTGTATGTGCAGCTTTAACTGGAATTATGGAGAAATCTACATTTTTAGAGCAACAACATACTCATGAAAATCGTCTGATGAATTTCACTGGATTGTTCATCCTCCTCTTCGGCATTTTTGTTGATATTTCAGTTACTCTCGCCCGTTATGTCTAATTATTATTATTATCATTGTTATTGTTATTGGTGTGTGGATTTTTGTGTCTTGATTAATTTTGATTGGATTAATGTTGCAATATTATTTATTTTTTTATTTTTGCAAATGTAATAATTAAATTGACTCACTGAGTCCATTTGTGTTCATTGTTAAAAATAAATCTACAAAAAAAAATGCATCAGAAACATATATACGAAGCATGTGAATGGGTTCATTCTAGGCAAAGGTGTATAATTTGAAGATCATAACTTGCCAGAAGGAAAGTTTTGCCTGCTGGCCGGCCGGCCGGTTTATTCCAGTTTGATAGAATGTCTTTCTCGTAAGCTATCTTAGTACATATCAACGGCAAAACTTTGGAGGCTAAGCTTAAATTGGTCAAAAAAAAAAAATTTAATTAGACTCTTATAATACAAACAAATGCATCACTTCGGTTTTTCCAACTTATTGCTAAAATCAAGATTCATATAAACCTATAGCTCTTAATTCCTTTTTCAACTGTCTTCTTCTCCATCTTTCTTTTTTCTTAATTGATTGCAATGCCGCCTAAAAGTCGCAGTTACCAACTCTCTGCTACCCCAATTACAATGGTTGCACATTTGATTTTTTTAAGTGTAGCAACTCTTGTGCTTGTTTGGCTCCTAAAGTTTGAAGATGGTTTTGCTTTCAAATCTGCCAACGAAATCAAGATTCTGAACGTAAGTTTTTTTTTTTCCTTGAGAATAAATAATTCAGTAGTCGAATATTTATCGAAAGTGAAGAGAAATTATATATACTATTACAAAAATAGTATCATAAATGTTTTCTATTTCTTCTCCAATTCACAGGTGCACATTTTTCTAATGATAGTTGGCTTCATACTTATAGCAGGTGAAGGTAAAAAAACCTAGAGCATTTTAAACTTACTTTCTTTAATTTTTTTTTTGTGGGTTGAAAAAAAAAATCTTTCTACAAATTTCTTCATTGTCTTCATTTGAGGCAGCTATTATGGCTTACAAGACCATTCCAGCAGAAAGAAAGGTGCAAAAGGCAGTTCACTTTATATTGCATCTAATAGCACTTGTGGCTGGAGTTTTGGGAGTTTATGCAGCTTTTAAGTATAAGCATCAGATTGGAGATAAAAATATGGTTACTTTACATTCCTGGTTAGGCATGATCACAATCTGCCTATTTGGTCTTCAGGTAATTTATCTCTCTCTCTTTTTTTTTCAAATAAAAAAAAAAAATTGTAAATGAGTTCTGGATTCGTAATAATATATTTCGTTGCAGTGGGTTTTAGGGTTCTTCTGTTATGTGTTCCCTGGAGCAGAAATGACAGCAAGAGCCTCATACATGCCATGGCATGTCTTTGGAGGCATGTTCATATTCTTTCTTGCCATTTGTACTGCCCAAACTGGTTTAAACCAAAGATTCAAAACCTTAGATCAAGAAGGACTCATAGTAAACTTCACAGGACTCTTGCTTCTTCTTTATGCAGTTGGTGTTGGCCTAAGTGCTGTTCTTCCACGTCGTTATCGATGACACCATCCTTTCATTAATTATTTAGGCCTTCTCATCCTCCATTGCCTTTATATTCTTGAAAAATATTATTCTTATTATCCATTACCACATACCCAAAAAGAAAAAAAAAAGTTCTTATTACTAATATTTGTTGTGTAATCTTTATTAATTAATCAATAAAAGAGATTTCCAATTTTTTTGATTATGTAATTTCTAATTAAATACTATGTTAGCTTAATTATAAAGTGAGATACTAATACCGATCAATGGAAGTAAACGATAATCCTAAGCAACTTTATCTATAAGGCTAAAGTTAGAAACCAAAGAGTCACTTCAGAGTAAAAATGTGCAAACGGACAGTTTGATTTCGAATCGAATTGAACCATAGAAATAAAAATATATTTTTTTAAATCAAACCAAACTAGTCAATTTAGTAGGCAACAAATGATTCAGTTTTACGCAATTATAGAAGATTTGAAACCAATGCTAAAACTGAAAATCGTAAATAATTTGATTAGATTTTTGGTTTTTTCAAAATTTGCTCAATCCTAAGCTTTACATGAATACCAGTGATAGCCTAAATATAGAGACACATGTGCAGGAAAAAAAAAAAAAAAGTGATATAGTACCAAAACCACTTTAATTAGGGTGGTTGGTGGGGTTTATGCTATTGTTTCAATATGTTCTTATTATTATCCTTAATTAGTTGAAATGTTCTTAGCATTCTTTTCATTATGCTTGCTAAACATTTATTTAGGTTGGTAATTAATTAAGGTTTGTGACACTAGTGGGTACACCCCACTAAGACATAAAGTCAAAGTATAAATTGACATTATGGCACCAATTATACATGAACCCACCATCTACAAGCAATTTAAATGGTTCCAATATCATAATTTCTAGTCAAAACCAAGTTGCTGCTGAGTAACCAGTTGCCTTTATTCTCCCATCACAATTTTCTTGGTAAAAAAAAAAAATCTTCAAACATTGTCAATCAATCAAATTTTCTTTTCATGGGTAGCAGGAAAGAATAAACATATTCATCCACTAAAATTTTATTCCAATTTGATAATTTTTAAATTTTTATAATACTTAAAAAAATAATTAAATCACCTCAATTAAAAAAAAAAAAAAGATAATTGACTACAATTATTCTTTAATTAGTGCTCGTTTAATTGAGACAATTTAGTGCATATATATAGACAAAGGTGAAATTGAAACAAAATAATTAGTGCTACTAAGATTTTCTAAAAATGTTATTAAGGAAAAAGGAAAAAAAAAAAAATCAAAACTTTCAAATTTATCTAAATAGAAAGAGGAATATTTAGTGAACTGTAATGAAACATAAGAATGAGAATGTAATTTAAGTTAACCTATAATATCATATTAAGGTTTGATTTTTAATATCAGATTATAAATGGAGATTTTTCTATTCATTTATTGAAGATAAGAAGTAAATTTATTACAGTGCACAAAAATTAGCCTATAATATCATATCATTGCTAAAAGGAAATAGAATATATCCATTTTCAACTGCAATTGGAAGAATCATTTATTTATATAATATTAAGAGCAACAAGCAGCTGGTGACATTAGACAATTGTGGTCCAAAGAATCCACTGCATTAGATTATGGAGGGATCAAAAGTAGCAATATGGAAAAGAAAATGAGTTATCTATGTGCTTCCACAAAGCAATGTTAGGGTTTGCCCCTTTTGTTTCAATATCTTGAGCCTGTAATGTCACCTACCAATTTGTGCCTATGCATTCGTTTTTGTCATATTTGATGTACTATCAAATCCAACAGCATACAACAAATTGAATATACAAACAAATTTTTGTTTCTGCTCTCTTGAACAAAGCTATCAACTTCCAGAGCTCCATTTTGCAATTGGAGAAACAAGCTTTAAATTAATGGTGAAGATGTAAGCAAATTACACACTTTCTATTATCTCTGTCAATAAAAAGAGAAGAAAAGCAAAAAGAAAAAAAAAAAAAAGGATTAAATTACACCCATTGCTGCTTTGTGGCTTCCATTCTTTCCAGCAAACCAGCAATCTCAGCTTGCATTCTTAGCTTCATATTGTAGTAATCACAATGTGAATTTTCCAAAACCTTCAGTTCTTCCCATTTTTTCCTTCTCCTTTCCTGTGTCTCCTGCAAACACAGTTTGGAAAGCTTCTCTGCATACTCTTCTTCCAACTTCTCAGAATTGGCCCGAATCATCCGACGGAAACTTTCGGCTTCTCTCCGTGCTTCGTCGGCCTTGCTCTGGAACATTCTGGCTTCTGCTTCTTTAATCCGCACAATGCTTTCTAAGCTTTCAAGTCCATCTTTCTTAGATAACTTTCCAAACTGAAACTCGTCTTCAATTTTCAAGTCACTAAGCAGTGCAGCCTTGACGTCATTTCGATGGAGATCATTTGATAGTGGATCACGCTGGCAACTTGAAGAGCTCATATTATAGATGGCATATTTTGGAGGGAGAGAAGTGGCTGGTGGAATAGAGGCCATGTCTTTTCTAAGACTAGCTTCAGTTGGCATCAATTCTTTTGCTGATACACCAGAAGCAGGAAAATCGGAAATACTATCTGCATCTAAATATCCCAAAAATACAGGAGAAAAGGAATTAGATTTCACACATAATTTAAAACTTTAAAATAAAAGAAATAAAGAAATCTCCATGAAAATTTTAGGATGATCCAATGCAGCAGAGTCCAGTGAAAACCAAATGGTGATCAATTAACAAAAAGAAACGAAAGCATAATAGACATGGTACCAATCCAATTACTTGCATTATAACTTAAGACAAGAAACTTCAGCACAAATTCTAAAGCATATTATATTGATTTGTCAAGATTGTGGCCAACGTGCAAGGTGGATAGCTTACTAGGAGGCAGACTATCAGAACAGTTACTCGTCACCCTGAAACTATACTACTCACTTTATCTGAAGATGACATATTTACTTTCCCCACTTGCCAAAAGCCATTTTATATTGGAATGCATAAGCATAAAACATTCCACCAATTTTGGACCAAATTTTTGCTACAAATGCATAGATCAAGCACTACATAGGACAGAGATTGTGTTTATCCTGAGTTCTCTTTAGATGGCACTTTAAGCATGTAAGTGCAGCAATCCATGTGAGCCAATGAACCAAGACAAGAGGCATCCTACATCACAAACATACTAACCCACTTTCTAAATACCTAGACCTATCCGACATATTACAGATTCTGGAAAACCAGTGTTGCTTGCTTCTAGTTATACACAGTGGGAAAAAAATCAATTACCCATCCAAGATTTGCTTCCGCCTAAAAACAATTTGAGCCATACGTGATACCCAGTAAATATGTAACCACAATAATCCCCACAATGGGCATATAAACAAAACAGAAATAAGTTCACAATGTACTTTTTGCTCCTCTCTTCTGCCCTATTTCAATGATTTGCAGGAGGACTAGCATGGCGCAACACTGATATGAAATGACTTCAGGAAAAACCTATTTACAATTATTGGTTTATCCTAAAAGGATTTGTCTGCATTACAAAGCCAGGACCATTTGATCACACGTCTATACTAAAAACTGCCTAGTCCATTGACATCCTCGGATGTACTTTGTCAGAGACATACAACTTAAAAATTAGTGTAACCTATTGTTCCAGGTGAACTTAATCAGATAAACGTTTCATTACCCTTGTAGATTAACTTGTCTCGATAGCCAAATGAGCAAAGACATACAGAGTGCCAACAGAACCTCCAACTACGAACAGAAAAATAGGGACAGGAACACTCCTGCATAGCTCATCATGCAATTGGGAAATGCTTGGTTCCATCAGGCTTTGGGTTGTGACAAAGTCTCCAGTCACAGCCTGCAATGACCACTAACCTAATGTGCTCACGTCATTGATGCTGATGTTTTCAACACTGCAGTTCTTTCTGATTCTTTGGTTTGACTTTAGGGTCTTAGTCTTACCATCTATTTACAACATGAACACTGAAAGGTCTTATGTCTTCTATTCCACTGTTCTGATTTCAGCAACATACCCACCAAAAACTACCAATTTCCCAGTGAACCCAATGCCAATGGAGCTTTAGTTCCCAGCTGACTCAATTGATTCCCAGCCTCATAAAAGAAAAGATTTCTACTTGTGAAGTGGGATGTGGCCTTCAGTGACCAAAACAAACAAACAAATTTAAACAACAAACCTCCGTCCATAAGGAGAACAGCAACTGAGAAATATTACACGTAGTTCATGAAATTCTAGATTTCAGAAACAAAAGTCAGCCGCATAACAAAAAGAACACTGATTCCCATAGATCAATTACTAGGATACAATCAATCATCAGCATAGTTCAAGCAATAAGAAAGACAATATAAATTGCATGGGGAAAAAAAACAAATTCGAAGCTAGAGGACTTACAATTGAAGAACTGAACGATGATGTTACAGGCATCAGAAGGAGACATGATTTTACTCTCAAGCTTGGAGAACAACTCCTCAGCCTTAATATACAACTCCTTGCCTTTAGAATCTTCACTTCCCTTGAAAATCTTCCTCACACAATCAAGTTCCTTTATCAGTGCTTCCAGACCCCAATCCTTGGCACAACAAACAAACACATCCTTTACAAATCCAAACATTTCTGACGCATGATTACACCCAATGCAGTGAAATTGCATCTCTGTAGTCCCTTTTGACCCCTTTAAGCCAGGACCTGGTCTGATTAGATTTTTTTGAATACCACAGGCAGCATGACACCAATGGGAGCAAACATCACAACCAACCCAACTGCAAGTATTGTTTGCACAGTCAAAATTCATACACACCGGACACATACAAGAGCTGCAAAATCCTTTGTTTGCACTGCAAAACTTACATTCGCAATCATCAACAGGCAATATGCTCTTGCAGTTCACATTCCTACATCTCATATACAAGAAAATTTCCACCAATTCATTTGTAGGAACTCGAACTTTCCCCGATATAAAACTTCCCAACCCCATTTTTACTGCAACCAAAATCTCTAACTGGTCCTTTTGACACTTCAAGAGAGCTTCCTTGGTAAGATCAGATCTTCTCTCTAGCCGGTTCTGAAGACCTGCTAATTCTTCTCTCTTTTCAGGCATCAAAATAAGATTCTTTAAGTACTCCTTAGTTGATTCCAATGTTTCTTCAGCTAATTCTTGAATTATCTGAGCCATAACAGGAATAGACTCCGATACGATCTCACGGAGAATTCTCTCCGGTCTAGAGAGCTTTCTTGCCTTTCCTCCTCCATCTAAAGCCTCTATACCTCTCAAATTCTCAGAATCCCTTCTCCTAGAATCACCTGAATAAGCATCTAAACGCGGCTTAGCAGGCAATTCAGATGGGAAAAATGAAACATTATCAGAACTAGCAGTCCTATAAAGACTGTTAACACGAGAATCCTTATTTGTTACCCGCTGCATCATTGAAAATCCTCCATTACCACCACCGTGATTGTTATTGTTCAAAGCAACAAGCCCATCCCCAATAGGCCTAAACCTACTATGAACTGATCCGTTAGTACCTTCCCCTCCACACCAAATTTGATCATCTTTCCCCACAGAATACTCATAATTCTCAGTTGAATTACGGGTCAAAGAGCAACTAGGATTGTGTGAAAATGGATGAGAATATGAATACGAAAGTGAAGCAGCAGTGAAATCATTGGAACAAGTTGTTTGTGTGTTGTTTGATGGGGCTGCACCTAAAGACTGTATACTCCTACAAGGCTTTGGCTTTATCAAAGCATCAGCATTTTGCAATGCATTTGATGCAGTGAGAGAAAGAGAAACATCAGGTAAAGCTAAAGAAAGATTTAAAGTACTTTCAAGCTTTGGTTTTTTCTCTCTAGAGGAATTCTCTCTGTCAATCTCTTCATCTTCATGGATTTCCCTTTTTGAAGAAGAATTGGATTTGGTTTCACTCAGATTCATGAAATCTCTCTCTACCCATTTCTCATCTTGATTTGAATTCTCAGACATGATAACTTCCTTTCCCTTTTGAGCAAAACCTAATTTAGGATTTTCACAAAGATAACTAAGAGTGAGTTCTTGAGGTTTTGAGGCAAACCCATGAAAACCCATCTTTGATTCCCTAAGAAAATCAATCCCCTTTTGAGACATACCAATTTTGTCTTCAGGGTTTTCTTGATTTTGCAAGCTTTCTGCCTCACCGTTGGAGAGACGATGATCTTTCTCTCCAAACATGGCCGTCTTTCAGAAACAGAGGAAGAAAGACTTACCAGAAGAGGAGAGGAGAAGAAAAATAAAAGAGGGAGAGAGAGAGAGAGAGAGAACAAGTTGGAAGGACAAAATAGAAAATTTGAAGGAATCTGGGGGTGGATTTTCTTTAGTGCAACAACCCAAAGCTCCCCCTCTCTCTCTCTCTCTCTCTCTGGTTAACGGCCGGAATTTCAAAGCGTTTTTACACGAATAACTAAAACGGCGTTGCCTTTTCTTGTTTCTGACTTTGCTTAGAACATGAGATTACAGTATTGACCTCTTGAAGTTGCAGATTTTTTCACTGTTGTATTTGTTAAACATAACATGTTACTTGTACTCTGTTTCTCCAGCCGCGATCAAGAAGAAACATTGAATACTCAACAATATATTAATATTGTTTTAACAAAGCTAATTAAATTTATAATTATTCTGTGTATACTTTGGTCTTTGTTTTATTTTCTGGGTTAGTCCAAGTAAACTCTAAACTTTTTGCCTAATTAACGATCACATTCCATATAAAGGGTACACGAAATTTTTTTATTTACTTAAATTTATGACTTCAGTAAAAAAACAAATATATATATATATTTTTAGCATTTCATACTCTTTCAATACTTTATTTCAAGAGATGAAATTTAAATAGTTTCAATTAGAATGGCTAAGTCAATTGGTTCACATGTTGTGTGTCTTTTTTGCAAGAGGTAGAAAATAGTTGTTCCTACTTGGTAGTCAAAACTTCCTTATCTGAGTAGGTCCAACAAGACAACTTCCAAGCAATTGTGCCATGTTATTTCAAGAGCTGCCTGTTCAAAAGACACAACCATCCTTGTCCAGTGTTATAATCTTACTTGTCCAAAATTGCTAAATGTTCTTTTTTTCAATCAAAAAATCTATTTTCATGCATATACAAGCAATATTGAACATTTAAATAGTAGTTACGAAAAATTATTGTTTCAAAAGCGATACTAATTATATATCAAATCAATATTTTAAAAATATTGTTGCAAATATGTAGAAGTATATAATATTATTAGAATCTTTAATTTTAAGAGTATAATAGATTTCCGTAAAATTTAAGATATCATAATATTTTTTTTATAAATAGTATAGCGGTGAATTTATGTATTTAGATATTAAATAATTAAAAATAGAAAAGTTGCTAAATTTATACATAATTGCAAAAGGTGTAGCAACCGCGTGACAAAAACCAAATGGGAAGATGGCATTGGCAATAATATCATTTCTTGGTACAGGTACAAGAAAGTCAAGATTTTGAGTCTTGCCAATTCAATCTTCTAATGGAAAGCAACCGCGTTCAGCCATCTTTCCCATTTCACTTCCAATTTTCAAGATTTATAGGTCTATGGTAAATTTTTTCTTTTTGGGGTTTCTACCTATTTTTACTTTTTAAAAATAATATTTAAATAAAATCTTCTCAATAAATAATTTCATATCGCAGATTTTTTTTAGAAGAAATCAAACTAATTTATTGAAAATTGTATACACAAATATGAGATATAAATTAATATATTTTTATATTTTTGTATAAAAAGTCTAATTTAAAGTAATTAATCGAGTTGACAGAGCATAATATTTATACCATAGGCGATTGCTTGCTTCACTTGGTGACTATTCATGGTCACTGTTCGATTCCATGATTTTTCTACAAGTCCGATTTGATTACCTTCAAATTTATTCCTTAAATTAGAAAAGAGATCTGTCTTTCTTTCTATATAATTATCATAATAATAAAATACACTAGACAAAATCACCATAATAGTGATTACAATAATTAAACTAGATCTGAGAATAAAATTACAAGATATGGTCAATAATAAATCTCAATATTTAGATGACAATAACTTAGATATGTAAACAGAGATCCGTGGATTATTTGAAAAAAAAAAACAAAAAAAAAGGGAGTTTGAAAATTATTTGCAAAAAATCAAATAAAAAAGGGAAATAGGTAACCACCGGTGAGAGTTAACAGTGGCCGCTGTAGAAGAGGAAAAGAAAGCTTTTTAAGTTTTAGGTTTTGATAGAAACATATCTCATATTCTTAATTTTTTAGGTAAGGTTTATTTAGATAACTTACTATTATTATTATTAATATTATCATTTCTCTTTTTAAATTATATATAATTGGATATATAGTATTATATCAAAATCACATTGCAAAACCGTGTTACGCACGTGTGTGTATAAACTAGATATGTCATGAAAAATGAAATAATTTTGTATAGTTTATTAAATTAAACTTGTTATTAGTGACTTGTCATTCATCATTGTTGAACAAACACGTTGGGTTTGTTTTGCATAATTCAATGTCTTTCTCATTTATATTGACATAAAAGTCAACAAAACTTTGGAAGTTACCAACTAAGTTGAATGGGTCTTTCAGTATTTTCCAAATTACGTCCCATCTCTTTATATATTAAAAATATAAAATCATATCAGAATATAAATTTTATGATTCTTTTACGTTATATGATAAAAAAAAATATTTAAAGTCCAATTCATTGAAAGAAAGATTTACTTCATATACCGAGCGTATGTCTTCAACTAATTTAATATCAATAATTGACATAAATAAAAGAATAATGTTTTTTTATTAAAAAAATAATAAATAATAATAATAATAATAAGTGATAATTTTTGGATAGCCTTATTTTCATATGGCATTTTGTTGATACTAAAGCAATTGAATTTTTTTAATATTAAAATGACTGTATTACTCTTTCTAATTTTGAAATTTATCATTAAAACAAGAAGTATAAAAAATTATTTTATTGCCATAAATTGAAGATCCATCTTGAGGCCAAATTTGCAGCATTTCAGTAACTCTGCTTTCCTTGCTTCTACTGCAGAATGGTTCACCAACCAAAACAAATACCATAATTCTCAATTTTAATGGCAGATCTTTGAAAAATATGAGCTTTTAACCATTTACAGTTTCATAGTGTGATTAATTGGTTTTATCATGGATTAATCAATTTTATTGATTTGAAAGAGAAACAGAAAGCCTCGAGTTCAAGTTATGAATTCTACAGGTTAAACATAATATTTAACTAAAAGGATAATATAGTCAATTTAATATTAAAAAATTAATTGCTCTGTTATTTATTTACAAAATGCGTTCTCAATATAACGCTACCTTATTTTTTTATAGATATATATTTTTTTTTTCTTTAGATTTTATTTGAAACCAAAAGAAATTATGTAGCCCTCGTCCTAGTTTTAGAGCCAGCCAGAAGACTGGACTTGGTCAAATTATCATACATAGCTTTTTCATGGACTAAAAATATAGTTTTCAAAGAAGATAATTTATCCCATTAAAAAATATATATATAAAAAGAAAGAAATAAGCTTAATTGAACCTTGACCCCACATTCATGTTAATGATGCATTATCTAATCAAAGAAACAAACAGAAAAGGACAACCCTATTTTTTTTTATAATAAGATTTAAATTTTATTTAAGAAGTACAAATACATATTTATTATTGAATGAACTACGACGTAAATGCAAGGTACGAAATGAATATCATTAATTTAATTTTAAAAATCAATTCAATTAATAAATAAATTTACTTTTCATTCTTTTATTTTAATAAATTTAATACCAGTTAAGTATTATTTTTATAGATGATTTTTAGAAAATCAGCGTGAAAAATATTTGTAAGATAAAAGAAAAGAAAAAAGAATTAGTGTTGTTGTACAGTGATGGGAAACATAATAGCAACAATTATTTTGGTAATTGTTATAATTATAATAAGCATAATGTTGTCATTCTCTCTTTTTTATCAATTAAAAAAGCTGTAATTTGTCAAGAGAATCTCCCTGGAGAGAAAACCATGCATTGATGCATTGGTGTAAAGTGGTTGGCTTTCTATGTCTTTGTGTATAATTTTTTACTAAAATGCCCTCAAAATTCGTTGTAAAGAGAAACACTCTTTTGTTTTTTATTTTTTGGTTTTTGCCTTTTCACTTTCGGCCAAAATATGTACAGTGCACATGAAACCAAAATTTAATGCAGAGTTGTTTATACATACACTTGAAGGCCGCCTTAGTAGCTTGCATTTATTTTTATTTTATTTTAATTTTTTGGGGGGCCCGGAACATTTAATTGGAGACGTTTATATCACATTACAGACTTGTTAAAGTTTTACAATAAAGTGAATCCTGCATATAAGGCATTTTGACAAATAAAATAAAATAAAATGCAACCGAATTGTGCTGAAATCGCTAGGCAAATAAGCGGTTTCAGCGCCCTTTTTGCAACTAGAAACTATCTCAAAGTTTCCGGTAACCCAGGCCTGGTTAAGAGTCGAGATGATTCTTTGTCTGAACCATAGTAAACATATATTATCATAGATTCAATTTAAAGAGGAAAACAAAAACTCAACAGAACGAGAAATAGCTTTATTCCCCTTCCCATTTACTCTGAATCTTCTCCGGTCAACATGTAAGTCTCCGCCCATTTGATACCAAGTTGAATATGTATGCAAAGAAAATTCTACAAGGATTCCTGCTAATATTAATAGCCATCAAGCACCCAGCCACTAGCTTCCGACAATAGGACATTACAGTTGAACAAAGTCATCAAGAGCAATATCATCCGGTTCATACTCAGTAGTTCGCCACTATCTTATCGGGATAATCATCTGCACTTGCTATTACGAAACTGATGTAGCTTCTTTCTTCCCCGGTTTGCTTCTGTTTTGCAAGTTCAGCATACATTTTTTGTCTGAATTCCCTACGCGCCTCCCGCTCAGATAGTTTTAAATCTTTGAATCTTTGTTCAAACTTGGCTTCATCTTCGGGTGAAAAGAAGGCTACCTCCATCTTCCCAAGGTTTTCATACAATTTTTCTATCTTAGCTTTCCATAAGAGGCCCATTTCTGTGTCCATTTTCTGGTAAGGAGTCTTCAGCAGGTACTCATCAATCCCTCCAGCTTTGTCAATACAACGAAGAGCATGAGTTGTGACTTTGACTTTAATGTGTCGGTCTAAGATGTAACTAAAAAGCCTCTTCTCCTGGACATTCGGCTTCCAAGTCCTCCTAGACCTATTGGCATCGCATAAATGCACTTGAGCATCGTAAACAATAATTTTTATCTAAATTTATACCAGGGATTAAAAATAGAAATCTATAACGTGAGAACCGACCAAGCAATTTTTCATGTTACAAGCAAGCCAAGCTCAGTGGATACCTAACAACATACAACATCAAATTTTCTGTTTTGAATCAAATTATGTACTAATTCAAATCCTGTCACAACTGAAAATCATGACATTGAAAATGTGTTTCTGCTATAGTTGAGCTATTTTTTCATATTTCATACTATCTTCATCATATAGCAACAAAAGACAGTACAGCATCAAATACAAGTAACAACCAAGTTCAAGATCAAATCATTAAAGCTGTGGAACACCAATTTGACAATTTAATTTAAACACACCCATCCAGACATCAATTCTTTTGATAGATAAACCAGCTATAGACATAGTTCATTAGATTGGTCCTTTTAGCTGGTGGATGCAGCAGCTAAGCTTCTAACTTCAGTGAAGCACTTGATGTTAGGAATTACAATTGAGCAAGGAATAATTGCATCAACAACAAAACCTTTTCTTTTACATGTCATTTAAAGAAACAAAAGTGTTGACATTTCACAAATTGTTCTTACATATGTCCTCCATTTCCAACTATATTGAACAAAAGGCCAATCCGTATCTTTCAAGGAAATATTTAGCCTTCCATAGTTCAACTCCAAGCAAATGGAAGATTCATGAATGTACAAGAAATTTTTAGCCTTGAACAATATAAACACAACATTTTGCACAATTAATAAGCACAATTGGAGCCCCCAATCATCCATAAATCATTCATGAATAATCACAAGATCAAATATCAAACTAATCCAAAAATATTAAATACCAATCTCTACAAAACGTTCAAATAAAATAAATCATGGTTAAATCCTAAGCAATGTTGTGCGCAGAGGGAGAGGGAGAGAGAGAAAGAGAGATACGAACTTGTTACCACCATCTTCACTGACTCGATTGCCAAACTGGATATGCCGGCCAGCAAAGAGGCCACGCTTGGCTCGGCCCATAACAACCTTGCTATCAGGGATGGATTTCTTGAGAGATTCCTTAACTCCAGATGTTAAATTGTTCTCTCCTACCTTTTTCAGTACTTTCTTCATTATCTCCTTTCCTCTAAAGGCCATTTTCAGTAGTTTTTGCTCACTCAAGGTTCTTATTTAGCTACTTCAAATTCTTCTTGAATCTGGTAAACAAAACAAAGCGCCAATGAAGAATAGTTTACACATAAATGCTTAAAACCTAGATTAACTTGATTAGTTTATAACTTATTTTAATCAACAATTAGCTCTTGATTAAGCTAATATTTCACCACCTGCCCCGTAGGATTTCTGTATTTCTTGTTAATTTTCTCAGCAACCAAATAGAAAGTGTGAAATCAAATGATAAAAGAAATGTAATCAATAGTAGAAAATGTTTTATTCACAGGATAAACCCTTTCTAACACCTTATTAGCCTCCAATTAAAAAACACACCAATATAATTTGAATCCTAATGCCACTGAAATAGGCATAGTCCAGATCAGAAAATAAACATGCAAGCTAAGGAACCAACATTAAAGAGTAATGTCGAGTCATATTACTAAGAACAACGTACAATTCAAAGAACAGAAAAGAAAAATAAAAAGACAATAACTAGCAGAATAGCAAATAAACTACTTAAAATTGAAGGATCACTTTCGGATTTGTAAACAAAAAACAAAACACATTCACTCACTCGCTCACAGTCACACATAGGAGTGCAGAGAGTCTAAGCTAACTGCGCAGAAATTAAGAAAACAAAAAAGTTGAACCTGGGAGGAGGAAGTGCAAGGTATAGAACGGAGGCGAACGCCAGAGAAACGGCAGGTGCAGTAGTCAGCGACGGCGAGGTGGGGCAGAGAGAGTGCGGAAAGGAGGAAAATAGGGACGATGGGTCGGCCGGTCGAGTTTGAAGAATGGATTGAGAAATGGAATGGAGTTCAAGTAGGTTTTCGGACGTAAGGTAACGCCCAGTACATTAGTTCGATAACTAGTATTACTGTTGAAATTTTAGACTTTACCAAACATGACCTAAGCTCTATGAAATCGGGCTTGGAATAGCTTATTGGTCCAACCCATTAAAAGCCCACCTATGAGAAGGACATAGTTTCGCCAGGCAAACAAGCATTCGTTCTTTAAGCAGACGTGTCGTTCACTGAAAATGGATGGCATGAAAAATAAATTTGATAATAGAAAAGTCTCGACGGGAAGTCGTTCGATCAGCAAACTCATAAACATCTCATACTTCAGATTGTCTATATACAATAATCTCTTAAAACACTTTTACCTGTTATTTGTACCGTAGTAATTGTTATCAATGCTTAAAAAATTTATCTATATTATATATGGAGAATATTACAACATGGATCTTCCACGACTGTGTTGGTGTTCTTATTACCACGACGTAGTTTCTGGTGTCTGTCTTTTTTTTTTTTTTTTTTTTTTTTTTTTTTTTTTTTTTTGTCTTTTTTTTTTTTTTTTTTTTTTTTTTTTTTTTTTTTTATCAAAAAATAAATAAATGAGGCAATCAATCTAGCAAGCTAAAAATTATGAATGCAAGACTTTTTTTTTTTTTTTTTTTTTTTTTTTTTTTTTTTTTTTATCAAAAATAAATAAATGAGGCTAATTCAATCTAGCAAGCTAAAATTATGAATGCAAGACCCTGAAATTAATTTAAACCTCCAACGTTAGTCAATAATAAATGAGGGAATTAAATTAAGGAAAAGAAGAAGAAATGTCGATTCTTGCAGCTGTTATCAATGCATATAATCTCACTGTACAAAAGGAAAGACTATTACAAGTAGAATGTCTAAATCATAACAAAATTTCTAAACTCAAAGCTTCAGAGTAAGATCTGGTGCAGAAGAATCTGTCCTTGGCTGTGGTGAAATTCGTACAACGTTCATATTTGAATTTGAACTTTCAGCAAACTCTAAACCAAAGTTACTGCCACCAACCTGTCTAAAACTTCCAGGCCAATGTAAGCCAACATCTTCATCTTCCATGAAAACTGGCATCCCATAATACCCTTGCTCAAATCTTGCTCCGCCTCTCATATCAGGAGGCTTTTGCTGTGATGGAATAATATTCTGATGCATTGCAGAATGAGCTTTGATCCCAAGTGACCTATATGCAGAACCATGAAGTGGAAGAGATGCCAAGCTAGTATACCTATCTGAAAAAATTCCCATTCGCATTGCACGTTTCGCCATTGTTCGTTCCCTTTTATGAGCATTCTGGTGGCCCCCGAGTGCCTGTGAGCTATAGAATTTGCGTCGGCAGTAGTTACAAGAGAAAACTCTTGGAATGGTTGCAGCTGGAGTGGTGGCAGGAGCTACTTCACTGCTAGTCTCACCTGCTGTGCTGCCCTTCAACTCAATGTCACAAGAGTTAAAGTTAAGTGACAAGTCAAGCGAAACAGGTGTTGAACCTTGTTGAAGCTTGGCAAGATCCGTGAGAGACGAAGATGGTGTGCTGCCCTCCTTGGAAGGATCAGGAGATGGTTCTTGCAAGGATATGTTGGATGCTACCTGGCTGCTGATTTCTGACTCATTTTCTGATTCCAATTTTGAGTATGGAGGCGTCATGATTGTGTAAAGTTTTAAAAAAATGTATATCTGAATGAGAGGAACACTGAAGGAGCTGCTTTTGCAGATTGACTAATGCTTCACCTGCATATGCAGAAAATGCATAACCACAATCATCTATAGCAATAGTATGAAATTTGCTTGTCATTTGCTATGCCTTAAATTCAGTAAATTCAAGAACTTGATCTAAATATTCTTTACTGCTATTATTATCATATGACCTTAAAGATGAAATTCAAAAGGCTACTGCAACCATTGAGTTTTATAATCAAGCTCTATGGAAGGCATATCACTATCTGATAAACTTGGTTTTTTGGCAAATAAAAATAAAACCAGTTTCATTATTGATCTTATCAGAAATGGAAAAAAGCTAGTGGTTCACATAAAAAACCTTAAAGAAGATTGAAGGACACCTCAACCAGTTGCACCTATGGTTCAATGACAAGCAAAAGTTGAAATGAGACAAAGTTAAAGTTGACAGAATAAGAAGTGAAATATTTATGATGCTACCAAATAGTAACACAGAGTGCAAATGTTTTAGCAAAGCTCAAAGAAATAAACCAAGCAGTAAAGAAGTTGAAATGATTGATTCAGTATTTGTTTGGCACATTAAGTAATATCTCAAAATAAATTGAAAGTTGCTGGTTATTTTTTACAGTATATGTGTGGTTCCTGAATCATCTAAATCATCAGAACTGAACACACCACAAGGCTAAGGCTTCTTCTGGGACTATGCCAAGCATTGTTGCAGTTTCCATTCTGTCTTTCATTTCTTTATTTACCCTCTAGCAGTGCGTCCCTACTTGTAATTTAGAATGGGAAAACGTTAGAAACTTCAAGATTTTCTATTTTCTTTCCTATGTTTGCAAGAACCTATCCCTATAGCAGGAAGCATAAAAGCCTCGAATGATCAATGTATAGAATTCACATCTCAACTACATAACATCCTGCAACTAGTCATATAATAGACACATTTTGCAAAAGATCTCCCAAATTTCCCATCTTCAAAGTCTGTAATCCAAAACAACTAATGCATTGCTCTCTGACATTAGAGGTAAATTAGTTCAAGAACACAAGTCCAACACTCCAAAGTTTTGATCTTGAATTCTGGAACCAATAAATCATAATCAGATGAACCCAACTAAAAACTTCATATCCACTGTCATCAAACTAACAGAACTACTATTATATCACACATCAAGAATGGAAATAAAAGCAGTTATTCATCTCAGTGCAGCAATTGTAAAAAATTAATTAAGCATGCAGCTTGAAGGAAAAGGCAGTATAACATCAAAATATAGTTATTTTCTATTAGGATTACTGGGGGAAAATACAGAAATAAATTATCTCAAAGAAAAAAATCGTGCATTTCAATAGTGAATAGAAACTCCTCATTCATTCCAGTAGCAGATGAACTCTCATTTATTTGGAAACAATGAATTCAAATTAGCCATATATTAATTCATTATACAATATATAGAAGTTAGACAAACAGGACCACGTATAAAATATCCCACATCACACAAATTAAACTGAACTCTCAAGACCCAAAATCCACAAGAACCCAATATGGATTAAAACCTATTTCAATAGGACAATAATATACACAAGATATAGTGAAAAACAAGCATATTTATGCCCCCACCCAACCCAAAATAAAAGGAAAAGATTAAAGATTAAAGATTAAAGATTAAAGCAGCAAAAAGAAGCAGGAAGAAAAAAAAAAAGGGAAAGAAACAATCACAAAATTTAAATCCATAGATGATAAGGGAAGTAGTAGAAGTTCCTTACATGGTAGTATCTTGAAATCGCACAGTATGCTTCAAGGACATGCTGCTTTGGAGAGAGTGTGAGAGTATGAAAAGAAAAGACAGACTAGAAATTGAGTTTTCTTGTTTTTACCACTAAGAGTAGGTAAAAGTTGATAAAAGGAGAATAAATGGATAGATAAGCTCATCAAGAAAGCGAGAGCGAGAGAAAGATACAGACAATTATGGGAAAGCAGAAGTAGAAGAAATGGAGATGAAGATATGATAGTGCAAAGTCATAAAAGTCAGAAAGAGCAAAACTTTTTTTTCCAAAAATAGCCAAAAAAAGGAAGATAATGCAATAGCCACTCTTATGTTGAATTTTGGGCTCTTCCAGTCTTTTTACCAGCTACCCATCAATTAATGTGAGAGAGAGAGAGAGAGAGAGAGAGAGAGAGAGAAGCAAAAGTACACACAGAGACAGCAAAAGCAAAGCAAAGAGAGAGAGAAAAAAAATAGAAAGAGAAGGAGAGTACTGTATGCCCCACAAAGAGACACAAATGCTTGTGATTCATTCCTAATCTCATTCTCTTCCCACTTTTAAAAAAAAGTTTGAGACTTGAGAGAGTATAGTATTATGTGGTCAGATTCTTTTCAAGGTTTTTTACCCTCCAACTTCTTTCTTTTTTTTTTTTTTTTCCTTATTCTCTTCCCCACTTTTAAAAAAGTTTGAGACTTCGGAGAGCAGTATAGTATTATCGTGGTCAGATCTTTTCCAAGGTTTTTCACCCTCCAACTTCGCTTTCTTTTTTTTCTTTTTTTCCTTTTCTTGTCAGTTGGGACTCCATTTTTTTTTTTTTTTTCCTTTTCTTGTCAGATTGGACTCCCATAACACCTCCCATCTCTTCTTCTGCTACAGTCTTACTTGCAGCAGTTTAACATGCACATGTCATCTTTATATATGCCCATACATTTTTGCCTTTATATAGTAAAGAAGAGAAAATAATGAAGGCTACAAAAATTTCAACCACCCAAAAATTAAAATTGAAAAATAAATGTCTTTTGGGACAAGCATATATCATTAGTCATCTTCGCACCTGCAAGATAATATGGCTAATCCATGTCTCTTAGCAATGAGACAAAGGCCATGGACCCAACCTTGCCTCACAAGTCACAAGTGGCCCAAGATTATTGTTGTGTCTAATCCCTTATTTTTTGAGGAATTATTAGGTACATGCATACACAAAATATACTCCATTATTCATTTAGCAAGTTTTGTTATTCCAAATAAGATTCCATTGCATTGATCTTTTTACCTATACACACTTTCAATTTACACTTACGGCTAAAAGGAGAAACCTTTTTGCATGTTCTTCACTCTTCAAGATGGGAGGAAAATAATAATAAAGGTACAATTAATGCAAAATAATTTTATTTTACTTTCACTCTCTTATTTCCTCCAAACCAAATAAATAGTGTAAAATAGTACCATTTTGCTCTCTTATTTTACATGCTCTCTCTATCTACATAAAGCATTAGTTTTAAAATCCACGTCTTAATTATCAAAACAAGAAACAAATTTAACTAACAACTAAACTAATCATTGAAATTAGTGATTTTAGATAAGGGAAATACTTTTCTATACCTTGTGTATGGATCCACTTATACACCAATTAATTATAAACGAATAATTAGTTCAAACGAAAATATTTTTTACCTGGGAAAAAAATGATAATATAGTAACATTTAAAAAAAGAAACTTCTTTTAAATTGGCTCGATGCATGGAACCAACCATAAACCAGCTGTGGGCAAGAAATTCCGTTAAGCTCAATATTTACTAGTCACTTTCAGAAGATTATTGGTCTTTTTGGTAATTAAACCTTGTCATCATATGACTAAGAAAAGAGGTGTTATTCGGAAATCCTTTAATTGCAATTGACTTGCATTTGACTACCATATTTAGTGTAATTGATGTTGGATCAAGAATTCCATATTTAGGTTTGACCTAACTCATAATTTATTTCTCATTTCATTCCTCAGGTTTCAAGTGTGGGTTTACATCACTTGTTTTTTTCTACTTATTTCTTGGAAAGTTTTTGAATTCTGTGGTTTTACGGGTCAACCTTATTGCATCTACGTTGTCCTTTTCATTCTAAACCTTCTCCACCTCCACACATATTCCAATATGCATTCAAATTCCATCATGTGTTGTCCATTTTATTTTGGATTAATACTTTGGTGATCCAGGATTATTTAGGTCAATTTTAAGAGATTCGTAGAGAGAAACAAAAAAAAAATATATTTATTTTGCGCTTTTATTTGTTCAATAGACTAGAAGAAAAGGAAATAAATGTATAAAAATAAAAATTATTTAATTATTTTGTTTCCAAATTAAAAGGACAATTACATTAACCTTCTCCTGAAATTTTAAATTCCACCCTATTCTCAACATTTATCATTGCTAGCGTTACTAGTTTGAGGTTCATTGAAAATATAACTGAAATTAAATATAATTAGAAGAAATGGTTTTCTACAATCAATTTCTATTGATTTAAAATTAAAATTTAATGGAGTTAAATATTCCTTCATCCTCTCATTAAGATGGTAAAATTTATTTTCATGTGTCAATAGCATAAGGCTCTAAATTTAAAAATATATATATATTAATTTCAAGTGTCATTTTAGATTTTTTTTTAACTTAATTTCTTATTTCTCATGGTATCTCTATTAAATGAATATTAATTATTTAAAGAATTGATAAAAAGATAATTTTGTTAACTACAATTGTTCTTTTTTTTTTTTTTTCCTCCACCAATTAGTTTTGAAGACACTCCTAGTCTTAATCAGGGTCCAACCACCTCACGCATCAGCCAACTCCACCAATTAGTTTTGAAGACACTCCTAGTCTTAATCAGGGTCCAACCACCTCACGCATCAGCCAATGAGAACTCCAATAAGTTGGTTCCCCTCTGGTGGGCAACCCTTAGTCTTAGTCGCCCATCATCATTCCTTTAGGATAGTGTAGAAATGATTATTTATTACCATTATTGCTCTTAAATTTGAAAATTTTAAGTAAATTGGATATTTACAGGCCCATTCACCAATAAAGCTGAGTCCATGTCATCTCAATTGGGCCCCCATTCCAAGTTTAGGAAAACCCTAAAATTGGGCTAATGCTACCATAAAAATAGCTTTATGCACTTTGCATAAAGGATAATAATGATTGACATTGTATTGGGTATTTTAAACCACTGAGTTCTTGGTTTGACTTGGAGATAGCCAATAGTTATATTTCAATATTTTGATGATGCCTTTGATTAAAAAGATAATCTCTTGTTTTATGCTTTTATTTTATTATAACCAAATCTAAATGATGCGATTTACAACCACCCATATCCTAAACCACAAGACCTAAATTGGCATATACCTAATCCCAAAGGGACCATTTGCTATGTTGATGACCTTATGGGTATTCCAAATTCAACATTTCTTTAATTTCCCCAAATACAATCAAGGAACTTATTCCATCCTAGGATTCAAAATGAAGAGGGGTGATATTATCCTCCTCTTTCCTTTTGTTTTTTTTTTTTTCTATTCAAATTATGCTTCTCTGATTCTGTTAATAAATGACTCAATCTAAAAATCTAAACTTGAAAACTAAAATTTCAAAATTATGCATATTCATTTGGAAGGCTATTAGAGACCTAACCATTATTTAGAAAAAGAAAATTACTATTACAATAGTTATGAAGGGAAATTAAATTAATTAGTCTATTTAAATTGTAACATTATCTTCTATCTTAACATCTTTAAAAGGAAAAGAATATTATTACTAGTCAGATGTGCTTTGATTGATTTTCTAACATTCTTTAAATGATATAATTAATACAAAGTTTTATGTGTAAGTGTTTTCTGTTATAGTGTAGATGAAAATATTATTTATACCCATTTGGTTTTTATTGAAAAAATAAAGGGAAAAAAAAAAACCTTATTCATGTCTAGGATACCTAAATATGAACACTTTGAGAAAAGAAAAGGGTTTCTTTGATATATATGGAAGTAACTTCCGAAAATATAGTAATGAAGTCTAATGTCTTGAAGTTAACAAGAATTTGGCATATATTATAACAACATTAAGGTTGTTAAAATCAACAACACCATGTGTTTGTAAAGTACCTTTCCCTTTGAGACTCCGAAATTTTGATTATCAACCATGAAAATTGTCTTTGTGGGGCCCACATTAGCAGCCTATTTTATTCCCATTCAGAACTATTCTTGTTTTGTTCGGGGTGTGTGAGGTCAATGAACACCTGTAACAACAATTACAAATTCATAGAATGTTAACCCAAAAAAAAAAAAAAAAAAAAAACAACAATCTTACAAATCATAGAATAGTTAACCTCCAAAAAAAAAAAAAAAAAAGCGCTTCAAAGATTTTTTATCCAAAACCTCTCACTATCACTAAGCAATCCACATCAAATTCGAAATTAGACATTTTGAGATAATTATCGAATTCTTTTAAAAAAAAAGGGTGGAAAAGGAAAAAATAGTTCATTTGATATGCATTAATGTGAATTTGAAACATTCAACTTGAAGACTCCTAAGCAGCAATTGTTATGATTCTAATAATCTATTATTTCTTCACACAGAAAAATTACAAATAGTGTTCAAAGACGGTTTTATTACAGAATAATCGAATAGGGGTCAAATTCAGTGACAAGCAACACCTTCGGAATTCGACTACCATGACTCTTTATGATTATGGCGTGTCGATTATTCCGCAACGGCAAAACTCCTTCGAGCCAATTTATTTATCTGCTGGAGGCGAAGTGAAATTAGTCAGATTTGTTGAACTACTTAACGATCAAGCAGTCGAGCGACAACAACTGCAAATACGCACAGACTAGATAATAACTAATCAGAAGAATAATGTATTCGCACGCTTCAATTCTACATGACCCAATCATATGGCGAGACAAATAGAGATAAATCAATGCATACATACAAAAATATGAAACGAAGCTCGTTAAGTCTATCATCTTCAGCTTCGTCAGGACTAGTTTACTACCCTACATGCATATGTCATGATAACGAATCTCACATAGCGCTCTACCATATATCTGTATAAAGAGCGCCGTATAGCCACTCTACAGTCTTCATAACGTGATAATATAAGCTGGCGCTTCTTACTACACACACTCGATCTCGATATGTCTATGCATCAAGCATGGACACCATAACTTTATAACCAATTACATCATATATCGCCTATAATCTCAGTCTCTGAACGTCCGACGATCAAAGATGATAAAACTAGAGTGAACTAACGAGAACTGCCCTGTAAAAAAAAAAAAAAAAAAAAGGCTTCAAAGATTTTTTATCCAAAACCATATATATATAAGCAATCAATCAAATCGAAATAGACATTTTGAGATAATTATCGAATTCTTTTAATAAAATGAAAAGGGGAAAAGGAAATAGAAATAGTTCATTTGATATGATTATGTAATTTGAAAACATCAACTTGAAGACTCCAAGCAGCAATTTATGATTCTAAAATTATATTTCTTCACACAAAAATTAAATATGTAAAGAGTTTTATTAAGATAAATCGAATAGGGTAATTCAGTGACAAAGAACACTTGCGGGATTGATTACCATGACTTATATCATGGGTTCGATTATCCGCAACGCAAACTCCTTCGAGCCAATTTATTTATCTCTGGAGGCGAGTGATAATTAGTCAGATTTGTGAACTATTAAAACGGATATAGGTTTAAATATTTCGTAGAATTATTGAAAAAAAAAAAAAAAGACTTTACTAGGGTAAATGGAAGCTATTGTACTCACTTTCAACTGTTAATAATATCAAAAAGACCAGCCATATAACGAAAAGGAGAAGTACTTATCTCCTTTTCGAGGGGATAATGTTTATGGTTTGGTCACTCCCAAAAAAAAATGTCCCCTCTTGTACAAATCTTGTCATTTTTGGGCTTGGACTCTTTGCCTTTTTAAACAAGGTCTTGGATTCTATCTTGACTATTACTAGCTTCAACAAGACTATTTCAATTTTTAATCCAAGCATATTTGACTATAATTAATGGTTCCAACTCCTAACATTATAAATATTATTATACTTTGTAATTATTGTAATAGATTGTACTTCTCTTAACATGCTTTGAAACTATTATAATTATACCGTTCCAGTTCCGGTTCTGGTTTGAGACGGTTCAAACCGACGGTTTCGGTTCTCGAAACCGTAATATGGGCATCCTTACGCGTGTGATACCAATATATATACACCTAAAAATTGGTTTTTGGAGCCCACTAAAATAAACCAGTTTCACAGTTTGTGACAATGGTCCTACTTGGACTATTTCTACATGAAAAATGCTATTATAGTACCCAATATATATAGTCAAAGATTGCTTTTGAAGAAAGGGCTATCATGGTAGTCTTTGTAGAAATGATTGGGAAAAATAATAAATAAGAAAAAAGACACAAGGAACCAATGTCCGCTAACTAGAAAGAAAAATTAAAGCAAAAAAGGAAAAAAAAAAAAAAAGAAAAAGGTATCATATCTTTGCTCCACTGGGCTTGAGAGATTTGGCCATCCTTGACAACCAAAATGAGTAGCACTAGGAGCAGTCAAATTAAAGTTTTTAATTATTATTTGGAAGGTTATGTGCTCAATATACATATTAAAAGAAATTTAATAATCCTTTATCATAATTAATTATAACTTTAAAATTGCTAATATAGAATTAGTGGGCCAATTGCCCTAAAAAGTGAAATTGTGGTTAAAGTGAAAATAGGGTAAACCCATTACATGATTCCTTCACATATAGAGAGAGGGTGGAATGTCATAAAAAAAAGTTGTATATATTCCTTAAACTTTAGAAATTATTTTAATATGAGAGATTACTATAATTGAAGTTTTTATTTAAACTTTGCGATTTAATTACGGTTATATTAAAATAATCAATGCAATTAAATTTAATTAAAATATGTTGAAGAGTTTATCTTATGATTATAAATTTAATTTGGATAACTCTCTTAGATAATAAAATGATATCTTTTAACACGTTTAGGAGTTAATGGGTTTTTTTTTATTATTTTTTAATTCATGATTAAGAAATGAGTTGAGAATTCATGATTTTGTTGTTGATTTTACCGTAAGGAGAAAGCATTTTGGTTCAAAATATAAGGTTTTGGCATTTATTTGACCAGTGAAGATTGTAATTTTGGAAGAGTTAGGTTTCTAGATTCATAGATATAGTCTACATTTTTCATTTATTATGTTATATGTATTAATTAATTTTTTAAATAAAATTACTATTTCATTTGAATTTATTAGTAAAAAATAGAATAAATTTAAAATGGGCAAATGAAAATATTTTTTTCATAAATTCATTAAATACAATTATTATAGATTTTAAGGAAAAACTTATATATAATCAAACATAAAAAGTCAATATTCCGATAATCGCTTTTCTAGAAATTTATTCCTAAAGAAAACAATTTTTTATTCTAGTAAATTCCAATAATCAAATGCAGTACGAATAAGTATATCTTATCTAATTAGTTAATTGATAATTAGATAAGTTAATTGATAATTTTAAAATTTTATGTAACTTACAGTCCCTTTGGATTAAATTATTAGATTTTTAGTCTAAAGTTCAAAATTTTTTTAATTTTTTAAAACTTTTGCCCTCTCTCTCTCTCTCTCTCTTCTTTAAACTGAATTTTTGGCTTTGAACATTTGAACGTTTGAACCCACTTGCCATATGCCATATGGCAAGGAAGTTATAATGATTGCAAAATTTATATTAATGGGACAAACTCCAGCCATTGGATGAAAGGAGTACAGAACATCACATGGATGAATATAAACCCAGAAGAAGAAAAGGGGAGGGGGGGGGACCAGAAAAGAGCCATAGCAGGGCATGCAAAGGAAACCCTATAGGAAATGTTTAACCCAGGTTCAGGAACTCTGGTGCTGGTGCCGGTGCAAGAAGCAACTACCTGGCCATGTGGTCACTCGCTACTGGTGATGGGGCTAAGAGGACATGATTATCATTTATTGAACACAACAGAGAAACTTAAGACTTTTGTTTCCTTAGAAGAAAGTGATGCCTCTGCGGTGGGGCTTCACTACCACCCCACATGGCCGACACATACATACATCATACTCACACTTTCAGTGGCACCCATTTTTCTCTCTCTTTTTTTTGTTTTTTTCACTTAATATTGAGATTAAAAATAATTTTTTAATTAAATAAAAACGAAAATGATTAAATTATGTTGTCAAATTCATTTTGACAATAATTTTAAGTTAATAGTTTTAAAAATATTAAAAACACTCTTTAATCAACTCAAAATGGATCAGATCTCACGACATGAATCAAAATCAAAACTAGAATGCATCCTAATTTTTCCTCTAAAAGGAATTCATAGAACTGAGCATCCCAATGTTTATATAGAAATGACCGGCTCCAATATTGGTAGCTAAAAAAGAAGCAGACATGGTTAACAGGAAGAAGGTCCCTTTGGCCATAACATGAGTAGAAGAGAAATAGAGAATGGCCCCCATAAAATCTCCCACTCATTCCCATCAAAAGATATCAATTCCTTTGGCCCTTTCATTAAAAATATCCATCAACCGCCATACTATTAAATAACTTTCACCATCTATTTTTTACAAATTTGGTGAACTCCTTTTTAGTTTTATTATTTTTGTTTCCTTTCTTGCCCACTTTGACATTTTATGCACGCTTGTCTCCTACCCTAATTTATCAACTTCTTGGATCAATTTATTTTCCCATTTATTTATTTATTTCTATCTCTTTTTTTTTTTTTTTTTTTTAAAAAAAAATATAGAATATGACAGGCTCTAACTAATTTTGGATAGCTTAATAAAATGAGTAAGGGCAGACCATGGTTAACAGCGAAAGAAGGTCCCTGTTGGCCATCCACATAGAGTAGAGAGTAATATAGAGAATGGCCCCCCATAAAAATCTCCCACGTCATTCCCATCAAAAGAGAAATCAATTCCTTTGGCCCTTTCTGATCTTTAAAAAGATATCCAGTCAAACCGCACATACTATTAATAAATACTCCTTCACAAATCCTATTTTTACAATTTGGTGAACTCCTTTTTAGGTTTTACTTATGTTTGTGTTTCCCTTCTCTTGCGCCCATCTTGACATTCATTATGCACCGGCTCTTCTGTCTCCTCACCCTAATTTATCTAACTTCTTTCTGGCATCAATTTATTTCCCCATTATTGATTTTAGTTTATATTCTATCTCTTCTCTTTTTTTTTTTTTTTTGGAAAAAAAAAGCGCTCAAAAACTCAAAATAAGTTAGGACTCAGTGATTTTTTATAAATTCAGGTAAGTTATTAAACAAACTAATATTGTCGATAACATTAAAACCTTCATCCATTATTTATTTTAATGGCGGGTTTTTACAGTTTTTTTTATTTTGGAAGTGAGTATGATGAGTGTTTTATATTTTCATCCGATTAACTTCTCATGCACATGCGGATAACATCTGGTCGAGGGATTGGCTCAGTGCATGAATCTGAGCTCGTGGAATCTCCATTTACTTTGCAATTATTTTTATTCCTCTTCCACCTTAATACCATCACCGGAATTTTCGATTTCTATCTTGTATCTCGTTGTATTTTGCCTCAATGACGAGTCAAATCTTATATTTACAACATTCAAAAAACAATACAACCAAACAATTATCCCTCTCAATCTACCAGCACTATAAATACTTTTTTTTTTTTTTTTTTTTGAAAAAAAAAGTCAAACTAAAATAAGTGAGGACTCAGTTGATTTTTAATAAATTCATAAGTTATTAAACAATATATTTGTCGATAACATAAAACATTTCATCATTATTTATTTAATGGGTTTTTACAGTTTTTTTTTTTGAATATATATAATTTAATTTTCATCGATAACTTCTCATGCACATGCATAACATCTGGTGAGGGTTGGCTCAGGTGCATGAATCTGGGTCGGATCTCCATTTATTTTTATTTTTTCCCTTCACTAAAATAGGAATTTTGATTTTATCTTTATTGTTGTTTTGGTATGACGAGTCAAATTTATCATACAATCAAAAAAAAAAAAAATTATCCTTCAATCTAAAATATAAAAATTTAAGAAATTTTTTGAAAATTTTAAAATTTTATCTTACAATACATATCTATAAATGACAAGTTATTTACTGATAAAACGCATATAAACAATAATTACTACTATCATTATACAGAAGCATATAAAACTTCCCGAATCAAGTGAGTAAACAATTGGAAGTTAGATTCAGCTGCCAAAGCTGGAAACCATTTATTGTAGATCTAAAGATTCCTCTAAGATTCTGCCATTTCACATGTCAACAAAAGTTCTTCACACTTTATTTATTTTCAAAAAAGTTTGTGAATTATTATTGAAATTATAAAGAAGAAAGAAATTAAAAAGTCATACTTAATTTCTAATTATGTATATATATATATTTTGATTGTGTTGCTAATTCTTGCTCAAAGAGTCGCATCCATTGATGATTTTTTTTTTTTTTTGACTTGCCCGGAAATTCTCCATTATTGGTTCTGTTAAATCAACATTTTTGAACAATATAGTTCATGCATGCTTGATCCAGTAATAATTATAAAATATTATAAAGGTTGAAAGTCAACTTCTATCTTCCAACCTGAAAATATATCCAAATTCAAATCATCTTTTCCAATAAAAAAAAAGTGAATTCCTATCTTCTTGATTTTATCTACTCCCTATTATATGTATTTTAGATACAATAATAATTGTAAAGTACAAAGATTTTTTATTTATTAATCTAAGCGTAAACTTTTTAAGCAGTTGCGATTTTATGTAAAAAATTTTTATGCTATTGAAGCCTCAATTTGAAACTTTAGTTGTAATTCCATGCTGATTATATCGAATCATGATTTATTTCTTGAATATTAATTTTCAATTATTAGAAAATACTTTAAATCTTCACATCTTACATTTTGGGCTGATGGTAATGCAACAATTAAAATTACTAAATTTAGAATATTCAAAAATTAATGACAATATTATACGAAAACATATAAATTAATAATTATTTTTCCAAATTTATAGTCGTATTTTTGAGCCAACTCGAGACTAAATTTCATCCTCGGTCAATTTTGATGCCGCATTCTTTTATATCGATTTGATTAATATTTGTTTCTTATAAGCCATTGAGACGGTTAGAGCTCTTATTTTTATTAATTTAATTATTTCCATTGGAAAATAAAAATAAAAGAAAAGAGAGGAAAATCAAAAATAAAATAAAAAGAGGGAGAGAGAGAGGGGTGCATGGAAACGGAAATATAGTTGGAAAAAGGTGGGGATACAGGTAAATTAGGTGGGAATGAGATCCATTCCTTGTCTTGGTGTCCCTTTCGCTAAGATATGTGATAGTGATTTTCATAGCCCAGGAACCTTTCTTTTCTTTTTATTTTTCATAATCTGAAACAAATATATATATATTTTTTCTTTATGAAAAAATAATAAGAAGAATTAATCTTTTATTTTAAAAAATAAATTCTTCAAAACCCAATCAAGCTGGATCTTGAAATACCAACTCGTTCCTTTGGAATCTAACTGGGTCGTTCTATGCATTCAGTCAATTTCATGTTTCTTGTTTCCATAATTACAAACGTCATCGTCAATCATATTTGCTCATTCCACTTGAAAAAGAAAACCTCTCTGTTATTAAAATAACAATTCTTATTATTAATTTGAGTTATTTCATATTAATTATTTAGTTTTCTATTTTAATTAATTATGAATATTAATATTTTATTTTTAAAATAATACTCATCAAATACTTACATTAATTTATGTGTTATTTTTTTACTAGAATAAAGAACAATTACATTAATAATAATTATTTCATACAAAAAAGTTCTTTTAATTTTCGTACAAAAATGAAACTGGAGTATTAAAATAAAGTGAGTATTATACTTTTTCCTTAAAATGAGAGAAAAAAAATTAATATTACAAAATAAATACTTAAATGACTAGTTAACATTATAATAGCAATTAATAAAAAAGAAAGTCCTTTTGAAATAAAAAAAAGAAATTTTTAGCTCCCACTAAAAATTTATATTATATATTTTGCCCTTTTAGCAGATTTAGCATTGTATAATTAATAACTCAAGTAAAAAAAACTAAAAAAAAAAAAAAAACTCACTGCATTATTAAATTACTAATCTCATTTACGTATAATAACATCTATTGTTATATATTAATTTTGATCTTGCCAATTATTATTATATTTAATTAGAAGTATTAAAAAAGAAAATTACATGTCTATGTGTCAATGTCAAGTAATAAAAATGAAAAAACAAAGGGGACAAAGAAGAGAAGAAATAATAATAAAAAAAGGAAAGCCAGAGAAGAAAGAGAAGAGGAAGTGAAGTATTACAGAAAGAGAAAGTCATAGTTTAATGGATTTTGTGTGAGAGAGAGGACACCATCGTATCTACAAAAATCCTAAAAATTCGATACAGTTTGCTTTATAAAGCAAAGGACAGATAAAAGCGTATATATATAAACTATATTAATTATATTAATTACATTAAACTAATTAAACTAAACTCTTTCTTTCTTGCTAATTGCTATTATTCAAAGAACCTCTTCTTCTCTTTCTTTCTCCTCCACCTCTCTACAGGTAACCATTGTTTTGTTTTTTTTGTTTTCTCTCACTAAAAGCATTTTGCCTGCTTGTGCTTCGCTGTGTGTGTTTCTTTAGTCAAGCTTTTCGTTCTTGATTTTTTTTATAATAAATGTTAATCAAAGAAGAACAGTGAACGTGCTCTTTGTTTTGTCTTCTTGCTTAAACAAAAACAAACTAATTTTCTTTTCACGCTTGAAAATAAAAATGATTAGTGTCGTTCTTTCTATCCAGTTCTATTTTTATAGCAAACAATCTTTCTTTGTTAAGACAGAGATAAAAAAAGAAAGACTAGTTTTTGGAATTTGGGCTGTTTTGCATCTTTTGAGAGCCATGCTTGTCTCTAACAATTGAGTAACTCTTCTTTTTCTTTTTTATTTGGTTTTTCAAATCGTGGGTCTTTTCCCCTTTTGATTCTTCAAATGGGTTTGTAAAAGGAGAGTTTAAGTTTGTTTATTTCTTCAATTTTTATGTTTGTTTATGTTTTTCTGCTTCGCTTGATTCGCGCAAAACAATGCTACACATGATAATTTACTTCTAGTTAAGCTTAGCAGTACCCTTTTCTTTCTATATCAGAAAAAAGGGTACCTGCAAAATTGCCAGTCCTTTAAAGGAGCTAAAGGAGCTTCCTTATATATCCACCTAGTATACATGTCTACGGGTACATGCGTTCTTGAAGACTTTCTTGCTTGGATATGAACTGGGTAACACAGAAAGAACAAGAAAACAAAGAGAAAGAAGACCCAACAACTTGAAAAAGAAGCAGGGAAAGATTTCGAGTTCTTGTATTTTTTTTCTCTCCATGGCTGTTAAGCTACAGCAGATCTACCAGCACCATCATCACCACCACTCAGTAGCTGTTAAGGTCAATGAGCAGCAGATGGGGACAAAAAGAGGGTACACATTTATACAAGCCCATAGGGCTTGGCTTCCTAAATTCTTGTTGCTTTGGGTTATGCTTATGGCATTTATTAGTTGGATGATATATAATGGGATGGATGCTGATAATAAAGTAAGGAGAAGGGATGTGCTAGGTAGCATGTGTGATCAAAGGGCAAGAATGTTGCAAGATCAATTTAGTGTTAGTGTTAATCATGTCCATGCCCTTGCTATTCTTGTATCCACTTTCCATTACAACAAGAACCCATCTGCAATCGATCAGGTTTGTGCCCATTTCCTTTTGTTGAAACCTTTATTTATTTATTTATTTTTATTTAATATATTCCTGTTTGCTGTGGTGGTAAAGTTTCTGCTTGGTTGCAGAGGAATGAGGAGAAAATAAAAAATATAAATATAAATGTTACTTCTGCTGCTGTTCTCTTTTGGTTGACATAACTGAAGAATTTGATTTAGCTTAATAACGGTATTGGAGTTTTCATATTTGGATTTTTTTTTAAAAGAAGTTGTTTATGTAATTTATTTATGATAATATTGAGGGATGAAATTAAATGAAATTTGAAACTTTTGATCTGCGACCATTTTACTTTGGAGATGCAAATTTATAAAATGGGTTTTATTACTTTTATCGATAGGGCGTAAAAATTTCTTTCCAAGGGAACTTGAAACTTTTTTTTTTGTTCTTTGTTCTCTAATTATATATGTTTAAGTTGCGTTTCTTGCAAAATATAGGAAACATTTGCTGAATACACGGCTAGAACATCATTTGAACGGCCATTGTTGAGTGGGGTAGCCTATGCTCAGAGAGTGATCGACTCAGAGAGGGATGAATTTGAGAGGCAACACGGATGGACAATAAAGACGATGAAGAGGGAGCCTTCACCCACACGAGATGAGTATGCGCCGGTGATATTTTCCCAAGAAACTGTATCCTACATTGAATCTCTTGACATGATGTCAGGGGAGGTAAATCTAATTTTCACGGTTCATGAATTCAGTCTTGTCCTTTTGCTTATCTTGTTTTAAGTTCTGATATTATTATATAATCTGGTGTTTAATTGGGATTGAACCAGTAATGTCGCCTCTGCATGTAGGAGGACAGAGAAAACATACTGAAGGCTAGAGCTACAGGGAAAGCTGTGTTGACCAGCCCCTTCAGGTTGCTAGGTTCTCATCATCTTGGTGTGGTTCTAACATTCCCTGTTTACAAGTTCAAGCTTCCTCCAAACCCCACAGTGGCTCAACGTATAGAAGCAAGTGCCG
Organism: Jatropha curcas; assembly: GCF_014843425.1. The sequence goes on along the minus strand of NW_023591334.1, from coordinate 184,756 downwards.
GGTAAGTGAGACAACTTTTAATTTTATCACTGCTGGAATTCTGATTTAGATACACTAAAAAGTTTGCCATTTTAGCTATGGTTACTGCCTGTGAACTTAGCTGTAAAAGTCATTAATTTGATCAGTTCGCTTATTAATGTGGAACCTTTTGATGCATTGACGTATAATGTAGATTTCTACTTGAAAGCAGGTACCTTGGTGGAGCCTTTGATGTTGAGTCCCTTGTGGAGAATTTACTTGGACAACTTGCTGGGAATCAGGCAATTTTGGTGAATGTTTATGATGTAACTAACTCTTCTGATCACTTGATAATGTATGGTCACCAAAATCAAGATGGTGACATGTCTCTTGTGCATGAAAGCAAGCTTGATTTTGGAGATCCTTTCAGGAAGCATCAGATGATATGTAGGTAAGTGCATTAATTAACTGATTAATATTTTCACAAGTGAAATTGTTTAGGCTTTCAGCACGCACTTACTTATTGATTTGGATTTTGAACAGGTATCATGAGAAGGCACCAACATTATGGACAGCACTTACCACTGCTTTCTTATTCTTCGTGATTGGCTTATTAGTGGGGTATATCTTGTATGGCGCAGCAATTCATATTGTAAAAGTTGAGGATGATTTTCATGAAATGCAGGAGCTGAAAGTACGTGCAGAAGCTGCTGATGTTGCTAAATCCCAGGTGTTTATTCAAACATAATTGAGAAGCACAATTTAATTTCTCATTCCTACATTGCAGCATCTTTTGACCTGATTATGATTTGTGTTCTTGATGCCAGTTTCTCGCTACTGTATCTCATGAAATTAGAACACCTATGAATGGTATTCTTGGTAGGAACATATTCTCCTTTTTCTTTTGAAGTATAAACATACTCTAGATGCCTGTACCTCTGTATCAACTATGTAATCCGTGTACGACTGCAGGAATGCTTGCTTTACTCCTAGATACAGATTTGAGCTCAACACAAAGGGATTATGCTCAAACTGCTCAAATCTGTGGAAAGGCACTGATAGCTTTAATAAATGAGGTGCTTGACTGTGCAAAAATTGAAGCTGGCAAGTTAGAGCTTGAAGCTGTCCCATTTGACCTTCGATCCATACTAGATGATGTTCTTTCTTTATTTTCTGAGAAGTCCAGAAACAAGGGTATTGAGGTAAGTCATATAGATTTACAATAAGAAAAGGTAAGATTTAGTTTTATTTTGTATTCTTAGTTGAAGTGCTTGCCCTGTAAAGGACATAAAACTTGCTCGAGTTGCAGCATTTTACATGGTAATTTAATTTTATAAAAAGTGAACTGTCAGATTGTTTCATCTCATTTAAACTGACATTTTTTTCTTTTCCTTGTCTTTCTTCTCTTGAATCAATGTCAATGGATGTGGCACTTGTAATGTGTTGTCTCATCGAAACAACTCAATTGCCAATCCATGTGGAAGTACAGCTGTCTGTCTTTGTTTCTGACAAAGTTCCAGAAATTGTTCTTGGGGATCCAGGGAGATTCAGACAGATCATTACAAATCTTGTTGGGAACTCTGTCAAGGTCAGTGGATTGATAAGTTGTGTGGTTTTTGCCATACAGTTTTTTTTTTCCAACATGTTTCTTGGTCATAATTTGCTTCAGTTGCATTAGAGTAACTATATAGATGAGTTGTGTGGTCTTTTGCCATGTATGTGATTTTCGACATGTGTCTTTGTAATACAATGATCGTATTTCTTTGTTGTCTTTGGATTTATGCTTTACATAGTTGATTTATGTAACCAAATGCTTGACAGTTCACTGAACGAGGCCATATATTTGTTAAAGTTCACCTGGATGAGCATGCTAAGGCTGCAACACATGCAAAAGCTGATGGTTGTTTGAATGGAGGATCCAATGAAAGTATATCTGGTACCTGTCAGTTCAAAACCTTAAGTGGTTATGAAGCAGCTGATGACCAGAACAGTTGGGAAGCCTTTAAGCATTTAGTTGCAGATGAAGGATTCCAGTCTGATGCTTCGCTAAATGTACTGACTAATAATGAAGCTTCTGAGAGTGTTACTTTAATGGTATCTGTGGAGGATACAGGAATTGGAATCCCCTTGCATGCTCAAGATCGTGTTTTCATGCCCTTCATGCAGGCAGACAGTTCAACCTCTAGAAATTATGGAGGAACTGGTATTGGCTTGAGCATAAGTAAATGTCTGGTCGAGCTTATGGGTGGTCATATTCGCTTTACTAGCCGGCCTCAGGTTGGAAGCACATTCTCATTCACTGCTGCTTTCGGAAGGTGCAAGAAAAATACATTTAACAAAATGGAAAAGCGTAATTCTGAAGATCTTCCTTCTAGTTTTAGAGGATTGAAAGCACTAGTAGTTGATGGCAAACCAGTGAGGGCTGCTGTAACCAGATACCATTTGAAGAGGCTTGGTATCGTGGCTGAAGTTGCAAGTAGTCTGAAGGCAGCTGCCAGTGCTTGCGGGAAAAATGGTTCTCTGACTTCTGGGTAAGTTCTTCATCAATTTATTTTCGTAGATATTTTTAATTGTGATAAGAAATTGAAAGATTCAAATAAAATGACAAAAGATTTAACTGCAACTAAGTCCTTGCAGGGGCTTGTAAGCTTAACCAGTATGTCATTTACAAGAAAGGGAATCTCCTAATTTTACCCCATTAAGAATATCAACCTGGAAGATGCATCCACCAAAATTTTTCTCCATTTTGTGGATTTGCAATTGTCAAAATATGTTCCCAAGTATACTTTATAGAAAAAAATGCAACTTTAGAAGGGGAACATGTGTTCCAAATTATCTTCCTACATAAGTTTTCTCTTGCTTCTTTGAAGTCTTCCATCCTACATAAGACACTCTCCCCCATAATTGACCTCAGAGTTGAAACCACTTAAAAACAAAATAGAACAATCTAAGACCTAGTGCACATTTTGCCTTACAAGTTTCACAGTAATTTATCCTGTTGAGAATTGTCCTAAACAAGCTCGAGTGGAGGCAAAGTACCCACATAGCGGTCCTAACTACATTGGGATCATGGCTTAGTTGGATTTTATCCTATTAGGACTTTAGTTTTGTACTTATTTTACAGATTGATAAATGTAAGTTCTATTTTACTGTAGACCTGGACCATGCAGCTAGTTGGCTAGTTGACTGGGTCTGCTAGCTATTTTTCCTGCAAGATGACCAATAATAAGATTTCTCAAGGAATCAATAAAATAAATTTATGTTTACTTTTTTCATTTTAAATGACAGCAGTATCCAGCCAGATATAGTTCTAGTTGAGAAGGACTTGTGGATTTCCGGAGAGGATGTATGGCTGCTGGACTGGAAACAGAACGGACATATGTCTAAGTTGTCTAAGACAATACTTCTTGCTACTAATATTACTAGTGAAGAATTTAACAAGGCAAAAGCAGCAGGTTTTGCAGATACTGTGATCATGAAACCTTTGAGAGCAAGTATGATTGCTGCATGTCTTCAACAGGTGCTAGGAATGGGGAAGAAGAGGTCACAAGATATGCCTAATGGATCTTCTTTTGTTAGAAGTCTACTCTGTGGCAAGAAAATTCTGGTGGTCGATGACAATATGGTAAACCGCAGGGTTGCTGCAGGTGCATTGAAGAAGTTCGGAGCTAATGTAGAATGTGCTGACAGTGGCAAAGCAGCGCTGAAATTGCTTCAACTACCACACAGTTTCGATGCATGCTTCATGGACATTCAGATGCCAGAAATGGACGGGTGAGTTCTCAAGATTTGTCTATATGTTCACTGGTTATTTCATCCTGCAATGCATTCTTGAAACCTAAAGAATTATAGTATTACAAAATTTAATTCCATGCCTTTGGAACGCTAGAACAAGTGCTTTTGGCTTACTTTTATATGACTTGGTTTCCCCTTGAATACTCTTTCCAGGTTTGAGGCAACCCGTCGTATCCGGCAGATGGAGAGCCAGGCAAATGATCTGATAAATGGTCAATCCATGGTAGAAGAAACTGCTAGAAAGGGCGTGTGGCACATACCAATATTAGCCATGACTGCTGATGTGATACATGCAACATATGATGAGTGCCTGAAATGTGGGATGGATGGATATGTATCAAAGCCCTTTGAGGAAGAAAATCTCTATCAGGCAGTTGCCAAGTTCTTCAAAGCTAAACCAATCTCAGACTCATAGCCATGTCTTCCTTGCCTCCTCCTGCAAACTAGGCAAATCTAAAATTGTAGAGTGTTATTAGGTCGAGTGGCGCCAGCAATTTTCACCCATCTGCTGGTGTACTATGGCCGTAAGTGGATGATGGATGATGGTTTCCTTGGATTTTTGAGATTCTTGATCAAATGGCGAAATGCAGGTTTGGGCAATTATTTCTAACCAACTTAATATTTTAACTTTGACTAGAACCAGAGTACATGTACAGTACTAAAAGGAGCCTCCATCCCCACTTGTATGTATAGATCCTAGAACAGGGTGGGAGCAAAAAGATGTAAATCTCATAATTTTCTTTATATTTTTTCCCCCTTCTTTTTAATATTGTTACTTGTTAATGGAGTCTCCACATCTTGATCTGTATTATTGTCTGCTCTAGAAAAACTTGCATCAGTGAACATTTCAATGCTGGAAAATATACACATTATTTGAGTGGAAATTGATTGCTTCTTTTGATTGAGTGTAGAGAAGGTAAAAGAACTTTCACTGATTGGACTATGTGAGCATCACTCTGGTATGAATATGACATTGATGTGTCTGTGAGGTGATGTTTTGGGTTTTCCTGTGAATAAAATTGATGTCTTGGCTGGTCATAGCTAAGGTTTCAATTATGGACTATGGTACTGGCCAAGTTGAGTTCAAACCCCAGGCTTGACTCGGCTCATTGAGTTCAAACCCCAGGCTTGACTCGGCTGAAAACTCGGCTTTTCTTAAAATTTTAGCCAATTTTAGCCTTGAATTCAACATGAATAATTTTAAGCTCGGATATATACAAACCCGCAGCTTGACTCGGCTGAAACTTCGCTTTTTCTTAAAATTTTAGGCCAATTTTAGCCTTGAATTCCCCAAAAAACATGAAATAATTTTAAGTTCGGATATATATATATTATTATATAATATATATATATGAAGTTTTTTGGTGAAAATGGATGAAACACATACAATTTATTTTATATCTATTCAATATTTCATTTTCAATTCCCGTAAATTACAATTTATTTATTTATGGATTAATATTTATATATGAAGCTTTTTGTGAAAATGGATGAAACACAATAACAATTTATTTTATATTATTCAATATTTCATTTCATTCCGTAAATACAATTTATTTTATTTATGATAATATTTTTTTTTAAAAAAAATTCCTAATAGAGGTTGAATTTTCAGATTTTTTATATTAATTTTTTAAGGTAGATTTTTTATATTATTAAAAAATAGACTTTGTTTGATGAATGGTGTGAAATATAAACCTAATATAATCAAATGCATTTTTAATATAATTATTTACATTAAAAGTAACGCAGAGCAATGCTAAATGGGTCGGCTTGAATTTAGCTCAACTAGAATATTTATAGATAGAATGTTCACGATGCCCTTAAATTTTTTGTTATTTGGTTATTCGCATAATGCGAGACTTTTACATAGAAATTTCTTTTCACTTCGAAAGCTTTGTCATCCCTTTCATCGCGAAGATTACTCCCTCAGATACCTACAAAATATGAAAACGAGACGAGAATCTCCGTCCAGACACTTTTCTAGCCGGCTTCGACAGTTTGAAGATCCAGTGCGCTAACTATAATTTTCTCTTTCTCGGTGACGGTGACCAAATCCACAATTTTCCTCTAGATTTATTGCTTGTGCTCAACCGTGATGATCACAAGATCTTCAATGCATTTAAAAATGCTGGAGATTCGATGAGGAGTCTAACATTGCAGGATTCTTCTCCCAGACGAGTGTGAATAGGCTTGGAACGGATGTCACAAAAGCTGAATTTGTAGGCAAAACAAACTGGAGAAGATAAGAAAAGATAGAATTAGTAGGAGAGTTACACAGTATAGTTTTCAATTTCTGGTCGCGCGAACTTTGCTCATAGAGAAAACGATGTCGCTGGGAGTGAACAAGTGTTGCCTCTAGAACTCGATGAATATGACTATGGATTTTTAGTCGTTGAAAATTCAAGCTTCGGGTTTAATGATGACAGGAGTATGAACAACAGTTTTGTGAGGAAGGAGAGAAAGTGGGTCACGGTAGGGAGGAAAAGTGTGAACATAATTTCATGATCGACGATGTCAGCTCCGCCTAGAAGATCGACAGTTACTTTAGCACCTACATTGCGCTCATGCCCTTATGCAATATGGGGTATTCGAGTAAATGTACATCATAAAATTCTTGTTGTATAAGGTACAACTCGAGCCAAACATCTTTATTGTATAATTATATTGCAACATGTTATGGCCAACCAAAGAATGGTTAGCTAAGTGAAACAAAAATCCTACAAATAGGGTTAAATTCCTATAAATAGGGTCAAAATCTAAATGGGTAGATCATATCCTTTGGCTGCTTTCTACTAATAAACAAAAATGGAAATCACTAAATTAGTATAAGGATATACTTTGATTGGCTACGTACGGAAATTGCAAGAAGAAAATGCCAAAACCTGGACTTCATTAACCCAATTTGCATTTAATAATGTAATATGAAGAAGCAACAGATTTTTATTTTTTTTTTCCCTCTGCAAATTTTACTATAGTCCAAATCAAAGCATATTCATTCTTTTTGTATTATCAGAATGTAGAAAGACAAAGGCTTGTTTAGACAGCTGATAAGAGGTTCCAAATATGCCCTAATTCATATTTATCCAGTTAAAGATATTTTTATATAATTGAAGTAAAATGATAATAATTAATTTCAATAATATGATTAAGAATTTGATCCGTTTTTAATATATTAAAAATCAAACCACATAAGACAATTATTTAAATTTATTAAACTACCCTTAGAAATAATTGTATGTGATTAATGAGACTGATATTATCTTCTTATACTAGTCTTTTTGTCACAAATTGTGCCTTTTTCCGAGAGGCCCATTGCAGGTTCGGTTAAGGCCCATTTCGATTTAGTCCTTTTCGGTTCTTGTGTTTTGTGTTTTGCTGCTTACCAAAAAACAAGCCCTTCATTTTCAAAAATTTGCTTGTTTTGTATTGTAATTATTGCATGATTGCAAAAGGTTAAATTAAAAGAGTCACCCTAATTTAAATAAATGCTATTGGTCCATGTCAATGACTCAGATCACCAATTAAATTTCCCTACCATTTTAACGGAAGAAACCATTTTCCCCGCCAAAAGTAAATACAAAGCTGATATAATTTTTCATTCTACAAGTTATATGGCCATTAAATCCAAATTTTACTAATATTCATTTTTTTAAAAAAAATTCTATATGTTTTGAGAAGGAGATAATTTATATTAATATTAAAATATTAAAAATCATTTTAGGTTTGATATTGTGAGAATTAAACATAATTAAATTATTGAATTTTCAGTCAAATTATTACACAATAAAATAAATAATTTAGACTTATAAAGTCCATAATTTATATGATTTATATTTTAGCCTTCCAAAATTTTATTATTAGTAATTTTTTTTAAATGAATAAACATAACTATAAAATAAAATAAAATATTTTTATACGTATATATATCCTCACTTGACTATGACCATGTTCGACGATCTTAGCCATTTTAATAGCTGTTAACTATTATAATAATTGTTAACCGTTAGATTTTAAATATAAGATGTTGTCAGACAAGGCCTATACATTTTATTTTATCTGTTCTCACAAATTGAAATAATTCAGAATCAATAATAATAATATGTAAAATTTCAGATAAAATCAAAATTAATACTTTTCAATTCATGTCGAAAAGTAGTTGTCTTGAGCCTCAAATCCAGATTGCCAATGTCCAAATTACAAATTAAGTAAAAGAAAACTAGCATGTGTAATACGTTAGTACGTCTCTATAAATGGCAGCCAATCCATGAGGAGAGCATATATTGCACTTGCACATATACTTATTTTTAACTAAAGAAAACTAAGTGATGGCAAAACTCTACCATATGCAAATTTTCTTCATAACAACCCTAGTCTTAGCCTTCTGCTTCTTCTTCTCGGAAGAAGCTATGGCAGATGAAGGAACTGCTACCTTCTACACTCCTCCATACGTCCGTAAGCTCCTTATAAGCTTTCATTCTTTAACCTTTCATTTTCATATATATAGATACATGGAAGAATTTGAAATAAGCTCCTTATGATGATTTTCCTTTTCTTCTTCATTTTTCATTTACATGACAATATATATATTATATTATATGCAGCATCTTCTTGTTATGGAAATTCAGAAGAAGGTGTGATGATTGCAGCAGCAAGTGATGCTCTATGGGACAATAGAGCAGCCTGTGGAAGACAGTATAGGGTGAAATGCCTGAGCGCAACCAATGAAGGCGATCCTCACCCCTGTAATGGTAACTCAGTGGAGGTCAAAATCGTTGACTATTGTCCCTCCCCGGCTTGTCGGGGCACCATTGATTTGTCTGAAGAAGCTTTTGCCTCCATTGCCAACACCGATGCTGGAAAAATTAACATTGCCTATGATCGGTAAGAAATATAATACACATGCATGCATTTCCTATAATTATATACAAATAAATATTATATTATATCAGAGAATTAATTAATTTTGATTTCTGTTGTTAAATTTAATGCAGTGTGTGAAACGACAAAAAGCATATTATAGTTGGCTGGGGAAACTAGTCGTATTGAAGATGTTGAAGATGGCATCATGTGTGTGTGTAAAATTTGAATAATGTGTTTGTAATATAATTAGTAACAATTATAACAAAATAATAAAGGTGGCGTCTTTTAATTTCTACTTGTATGAAAAGGAGCTGCCTCCCTATTTTGATTTTTTATTTTTTATTTTTTTTATTTTTTTTGAAATCTTCTATGTGTGTATAAATTATCAGTATCACACTATAGACAAATAATTAACATCTTAATATTTAATTAATTACTAATAGAAACCTGCATGAGACTCGTAAGAAAGCTCTCGTAATTAATCAACTAAAAGATTATATTGCCACGCAGAATTATAATGATTCTAATTTAGTATTTCTTCAACTAATATATAGATATAGCCATATTACCATGTATGTCTCGATACAACTCATACTATCTTTGTTCTATAGTACTTATCACATTTGGAATTTCACGTCCTTTAAAAAAATTTATTAAATTTGTTTAAATTATAATAAATCATTGAGTAAATTGACCTTATTGCCCTTAATTTAATATTAATTTTTTAAGAAAACTATTAAATTGAATTAATAATTATTGGTCTTATATAAAAAGTAAATATGAAAAAAATATTTATTACTTTCTGAAGCCATAAATGTAATAAGTATTTTGGAATATACTATTTTCTAAAATGTAATAAGTATTATGAAATAATAATAATAATAATAATAATAATTAGTAGTAGTAGTCCTTGCATCTTTCAAAATTTTAATTATGAATTATAAAGTCACTTAGAGTTAATTATATTTTATTAGTCACCATCACGGATAACTTTTATTATTAATAATTTTTATTCATTTAATATTTTCAACTGGCAATAATGATAATAAAACAAATAATAACAAAACATTAATTATATATAATTACATAATAATAACAACAATAATACTAGTAACAATTTAGATAAGTAAAGCTTTTGAGTGCAATCTTATTTTTCAGTATTTTATGAATAATAATGATAATAGTAATAATTAATTTCAAAATAAACTAAATTAATTTTTTTATTTTATAAATTAATTTAATCAAGCTTAATTACATTTAATCCTCTTTCCTCTATGGATGGTTACAAAATTAAAATGATTGACAAGTGCCATTTTAGCGATTAACAAGTGATAATATTATTTGTCACGTAGAATTTCAAAGTAATAACTTAGTTTTATGTTTCTAAGTGATTGACAAGTGGTGCTTAATGATTGATAAATGATGTTATTGGGATTTCATAGCAATTACTTAGTTAAATATTTATTGGAAAATAAAATAAATTTTATAATTATTTATTATTGAAATAAAGTATATTAAATATAATTGATTAAATATAATAACATGCTAAAAATTAATATAACTTTTAACAATATAAATAATTTACTGAATTAATGCATTTTAATGATATTGTATTTATTTTTTTAATTCATAAATTTTAACGATATATACATATATAGGGAGCTTCAGTTGATAGCCCTATGCCTTTATTCTATGTAAAAATTTATTCTTAAGACAAAGATTGGATATTAATTTAAGAGAATATGATGAAAGGAATTGCATATAAAGAAATTCAAATGCTTTAGTCATAAAATTGGAAAAGGTCCATTCCTAAAGTTTCTTGAAAAGGTTTTGGATAAATGATTGGTTTGATGCTTCGACTTTTTAATGTATTTTAAAAATATATAGAGAGAGATTATCAATTTACTTCATTTTTTGTAAAAATGATAAAATATTAATTTTTTTTTTTTACTTTTAAATAAGAAAAATTATTCATTAATCATAAATTTAAAAATTACAAAATGTGAAAATAAAAAGAAAACATTTAATGTATTATTGTTTTTCTTTTCAATTTTAAATAATGTGATTGATATTCTTTTTGAATTTCTAAATTTTTTTGTTAAACTCAAATTTTATGTTTGGAGTAATTTAAAAATTAAATTCAACATTTGAGTCAAATTTTTGTATTTTCTTTTTAAATGTGAATAACCTATTCGCCACACACACACAGTGGTCCATCACCATTATAATTTCTATAATTATTATATATGCTCTATGATTCCTATTATCATTGTTGTCATTATTTTCAATTATTTACAATATTAGCTATCAATATGACACATACACATGCATGCGCACGCGCGCACATATATCAAGTGAACCGTGTGTTATACATATTAAATTTTTCAACATATATAACATTTTTATACGATCATTTTAATTAGATATATTAAATTTTATGATTGATCATTATATTTAATTAAACGTGGTAGACATATTATGTTCCTATCTCATGTATGATTTTCAGGCGAATTTCATATTTTAATATTTGATATTATTATTAAATAGATTGTATTTATACGGAGCTTAACGGTGTTGGACATTGAATGGGTTGGTATCCAACCCGACGTGCAGGCCGGCCTTGGCAGTTGGCAAGGTGAGTACTTGAGCAGGAGTTGACATGATAATTATAACAACAATTATTATTATTATTGACTTGATGATGATTAACAAATAATAAAGGAATAATTCAGACAATGAAAACGGAGTAAATCAGAAACCTCGTTCCCATTAACATTTGTCAGAATTCAGATACAGTAGCAAAGGCTGACAAATATGCCTAAACAGAATCACAACAGAATATTCTACTGTAACTTACTGTTAAAAATCTCAGCAAATCTTTAATTAATCGCATCAAATCAATGTGGGCACGCTTCTTAATTATTAGTATTCAATAATTTTTTTCATTTTATTCATTACTGGCATTCAGCTAAATATTCACCGACCAACAATGAATGGGCCAAAACAGACCTTTATCCTTCTTACGCCAATTTTTTCTATAAAATATTTGAAATTTACGGTTATGATTTTTGAGAGAATTTTATTTTAATATTATTTTTTTCCACAAACTTTATCTAAATATCACTTACCTAAAAGTAAAAATATAATGTTAAAAAAATTACGTAATAAGATTTTTTTTCTTTTTTAAAATTTAATTGCAAAAAATTACGTTTATTTGAATAATGTTATACATTTATAAATAAATCATATTTAAATAAATATATTTTATCATTTAAAATATTCATTTTTCTCAGTACAACTTTGAAATTAGTTCCTTAATAATTTATTTATTTACTAATATAGTATTAAAATCAACTCTACACACCATGTAAATATTAAGAAAGCATAATAGGCTCTATTTAAAATTCTCTAATAAAGATATTACTCTTAATATATCTATATACACACAACGTTTTTTTAATTTTATCCGTAATTTTCTAAACTTATCAATAATATATACATAAAAAATTGTAAATAAAACACGTTAAACATATATATTTTTTCTGGAACATGAATATGCTTATTCATTATTAGAATGAGAATGCAACACATCACAAATAATAGATGGTGGGATAAAACTCCATTCCATTGAATCAGACATAAAAATAACTGTGTGAAACGAAATATGAACAGACTGATTCGCTGATTTCTTCACAAAAAGAAACGGACACTGTGGCTAGTTTTCGAAGGGGAGTAGCAATTTTCCCCAAACAAAACCTGCTACACCTCTTTTGCCCAACAAGAAATAAATCGGCAACACAAACCTCAGCCATACCGGTGAGATGAGGAGATAGAATATAAGGAGAACTCACAGTAGGAAACCAAGAATCCGAAAAAAACAGTGTGCTTTTGCCATTCCTACACAGTCATTCCTCAACAGTTCCTTCCCAGCAAGCACACTACGCCATGTATAACTCGGGTTCGTTCCCAACTGTGCTTCCAATAACGACCTGTCCGGAAAATACAAAAAAGGAAAAACACATAAAAAAAAAAAAAACTTTGATATTTCCGAGAATAGAAAGATGATATGGAAAACAACATAAGATTAAAAAAAAAATTACATGTTACATAACATATCATAAAATTATAGGTTTATTATCTTTCTTGACTCCCAGAAAAAAAAAAAAAAAAGTCCTTTTACCACCTAATTAATTTTTTTTTCTCTCTCTTTGCTCATATTAGTCCATATGCATGATTTCAAAACTTGTGGCCTCTTAAAGCTAATGATGTATAATCTACAAAAGATTTAATTCTACTTTTGGCCGATGTATGTAATTATGAATTACTTGTGCACTCTTCGAATTCAAATTCTTTAGCTTCTATTACTTTTGAAAAATAATTTTATCTTAAAATAGTTCGTCATCTAATTACTTGATTACAATATTAAAAATTAGTTTATTATATTAATATTGTTAATTTATAAATTTATAAAAATATTTAAAAAATTATAGAAATTTAATATTTTAAAATTTTATTGTTAAATGTAAGAAAATTCATAAAAATAATAAATTATGGTAGTCATTAGCTATTGAATTTGGCGGTGATAGCCAAATATGACTGGTAATAATGGTAGTTACTGATGTTAGGTGGTAATTAATGGTAAGTGGGTAATGAAATAAATATGTGTCTATAGATTTATATTTCCTCAGTTCTTTTTATGTAATAATAATTAAATTTTCATCAAAATTAAGAAAGTAGTTTGACCAACCTTTTTTTGTCATTTTTCCATAATTTATCCTTAATATATCATTAATTCCTCTCTAATATCAATTTATACCTTAAATTACGTTTCAACCTTAAATATTTTTTTGGAGAAGATAAATAGTAAGACTTTATATACTTTCTTTTGGAGAAAGGTTGAAATGGAGGGAATACAAATGGATGAAAAAATGAAGTTTATGCTCTAACCCTTATTTTTTTTTTTTTTTTTTTTTGGAGGAAGATAAAGAGTAAGACTTTATATACTTTCTTTTGGAGAAAGGTGAAATGGAGGGAATACAAATGGATGAAAAAATGAGTTTATGCTCTAACCCTTATTTTTTTTTTTTTTTTGACATTGTTTGGAAATGTTGAAAGTTATGAAAACTTGTGTTATTTTAACCTTTCAAAAACCACCTTTAGTTATTTACATAGTGATGCAAATTTCAATTTTTTTTTTTTTTTTTTGACATTGTTTGGAAATTGTGAAAATATGAAAACTTGTGTTTATTTTAACCTTTCAAAAACCACCTTTAGTTATTTACATATGATGCAAATTTTCAAATATTCAATCGAAGAATGTAAGGATTACTTTTAATGTGGTCAAACTGAAAATATTGTGGGATTTTCCTATAGGAGCATATATTTTTTCTAGCGAAAATGATATAAAACAACACATTCTCTAAAATTTCGTCACATTAAATGTCTAATTATATTTTGTCTGCCGGTACCTTGAAAATTTTTCACATTGAAAAGCTTCACAAAGAATTTAAATAAGGGTAACATAAATTTTTCATGTTATGCAAAATTTTCTATAAGAAGAACACCGTAAATGGAAATTTTTCCTATAAAAACAACGTTGAGACCATTCATTTGTAACTCTAATTTTAGTGAATTTTTTGTTTTTTATTTTTTTTTGAAGAAAGTGAATTTTTACTTAGTTAAATTTTTTGATGAAAAAACTAACAATCTTTTTATAATCAATGTACTTTCTATTAGTATGTTTATAACATTTCATTTTATATATTTGACTTGTCATTGTTCATAAAATTAGTTTGATTTGCAATTGCCGATTTTTTTATTAATGATTCATCAACGTTAAATAAAATAATATGTCATAATTCGTTATTTCAAACTCTAAATAACATTAACCCAGATGTTATCGGAACATTAAAAATAATAATAGTATATTTTGACATTATTAAAATATCAAAAATTATGTAAAAAACTATTGTTGGATATCTAAAATTAAAATTGTCAATTACTCAATTTGAAATGTTGACATCTATGTTTGTGATTTACCATAACATTTTTGGAAAATAAAAAATATCCTAAGCTGGTGTCGGCATTCTGAATCGAAATCCCCTTATACTGTTGATAAATATAATCAATTTAGAATTGTCAGTACTCAAAAACCAAACTGAAACCGAAAGTTTAATGACAATTTAAATTCAAGGAGAAAAAAATATACCTAAATCAGCATGAAACAAAATATTTATGATGATATTATAATATGGTTGCAACGTTCAATAAAAATTTTAAAAAATTAGTTAGCTGGATATTTTTTGTTAATATTTTCAATAAATATTAAATTATTTAGTTAATTATTCAATTCTTAATTCCCATTGAAGATAAAAAATATAAATAATCAAGTATGAAAAGTCAAATTATGATTAATTATTCAATTTGAATTCTTAATAAAAATGAAAATCATTTTGATTAATTAT
Organism: Jatropha curcas; assembly: GCF_014843425.1. The sequence goes on along the minus strand of NW_023591334.1, from coordinate 169,676 downwards.
ATAAAATCAAATATGAAAAGAAAATTTTAATTAATTATGCATGTTCTTCTAAAAAAAATGCAAAATCGAAAACAAAATTATATTAATTTTTTTTTGAGAAAAAATTGTGTGAATGCGTAACTGTGCTAATACCGCGTGGAATTCAAATCGATCGGAAGCTAATTGTTGAAGGGCTAGTTAGATTCACTCTAAAAATATTTTTGAACCAGCCACGCTTAGTGCAAACAATACTTAACCTTCTAAATTGAGATTTATTTATTTATTATTATATTTCATTTAAAATTAAGATTATTATCAAATAAATTTAAAGCGACATTAATACATAACTGTTTATTAAAAAATTTTTTTTCACTTACCTTAAATAGATAATGTTAATAGAGTAATATAAATTATTTACTATTTATGTAAAATAATTCAAATAAATATATTCTATTGTGAATATATTAATTATATTTAGTAATCTATATAAAAAAATTTAAAATTTTTATTTATTAAGTCAAAACTCATAATCTAAATAATTTCTAAAAAGAAAAAAAAAAAACTACTTTTGGCTCGGGCCCACTCCGCATTGCAGGACCCACACGCAAGTGCCAACTGTTTCCCTCTTCTCTAATTAATAAGTAAATAAGTAATAGTAAAATAAAAATATCCCGAATTTATTTTAAAATTTTTAAAAAAAAATGAAAACACGAAAAATACAAAACAGTTATCTTCTTCTCTATTCTCTTCTCTCTCTGTCGAATCAACGCCTGTTTGGCAATTGGCAAAGCAAAAGTCACCCTTTTTAAAATTTCACTTTCTCTGTCTCTTCGCTTACCTCTTTTCCTCTATCTCCGCCGCTTCCTCAGCCAATCACCACCATCCCTCCCTGCTGACTCACTTTTGTTTTCTTACTCTTCGCTAGTACTCTCTTCATGTGCACATAAACCCTACAAACACAACATTTCAATTCCTTCTGTTTCCTCACTATCTACTACTATATTTCCCTGCCAATTTTCCCCCATTTCCTCTCTGGACAACGAAAATGAAGAAACGGCATCTGGGTCCTACCTTTAGTCCGCCGTTTCTCCTTCTCTGTTTCTGTCTTCTCTCTGTTGCAAAGTCTCAACAAAGCGGTGACGCCGCCGTTATGATTAAACTGAGAGATAGTCTCGGCAATCCATCAAATATAGGATGGTCTGGTTCTGACCCATGTAAATGGATCCATGTGGAATGCAACCCGAGCAATCAGGTTACCAAAATCCAAATCGCCGGGAAGGGTTTAACGGGAACTCTCCCGTCGGACCTCAAAAAGCTGACGGCTTTACAGATTTTGGAGGTAATGTCAAACAATTTAACGGGTCCAGTACCGAGTTTAGCTGGGTTAAGCTCGCTTCAAACTCTAAATTTACATGATAACGGGTTCTCTTCGTTTCCTTCTGATTTTTTCAGCGGGATGAGCTCGTTATCGTCGGTGAATTTGGATTACAACCCGTTTGAACCCTGGGTTATACCAACGAGTCTTCAGAGTGCCTCAACTTTAAAGGATTTTTCTGCTAATGGGGCGAATATAATTGGCACAATCCCTGATTTCTTCAATAATGATGTTTTTCCTACTTTGGAAACTCTGCATTTGGCCATGAATTATTTGGAGGGTCCATTGCCTGGGAATTTTTCACGATCTTCATCGGTGACTTCACTTTGGCTTAATGGGCAAAAGAGTAATTCCAAACTCAATGGTACAATTGCTGTCTTACAAAACATGACTGGTTTAGCTGAGGTTTGGTTGCATGGGAATCAATTCACTGGTCCATTACCAGAATTTAATGGTTTTGATGCTTTACAGAATTTGAGTTTAAGGGATAATCAGTTCACTGGTATTGTTCCAGCTTCACTAGTGAATCTTCCCACTCTTTCTGTTGTTAATTTAACAAATAATCTATTACAGGGACCAACACCAAAGTTTCTTGATTCTGTCAGGGTTGACATGATTTCTGGGTCTAATAGATTTTGCACTTCTACTGCTGGTGGTTCTTGTGACCCTCGTGTTAATGTTCTGTTATCAATTGCCAAAGGTTTTGGATACCCTGCAAGTTTAGCTGACAGTTGGGAAGGAAATGACCCTTGTGCACAATGGAGGGGGATTGTTTGTTCTTCTGGAGGAAACATTACTGTTATCAACTTTCATAATATGGGGCTTACTGGTACAATTTCTTCGAATTTTTCATCGTTACCCTCTTTGCAAAAATTGATTTTGTCAAACAATTTGATTAGTGGTACTATTCCAGATGAGCTTACAACTCTGCCTAGCCTTTCTTTATTAAATGTTGCAAATAATAAACTATTTGGTAAAGTACCTAAGTTCAAAAGTACACAATTGATAACTGATGGTAATCCTGATATTGGGAAGGAGAATAGTAGCTTAACTCCTCCTCCTGGTTCAACTCCTGGGAGCACATCTGGTACACCTCCTGGTAGTGATTCTGATGGAAATGGTACCAAGAATTCTGGTACAGTTAAGATTGTGGGTTCTGTAGTTGGTGTTGTTTGTGGGTTGTGTGTTGTTGGGTTGGGTATATTTTTCTATAGCAGGAAACAGAAACGATTCAGTAAGGTGCAGAGTCCAAATATGATGGTAATTCATCCTCGCCATTCTAGTGATCAGGATGCAGTGAAAATCACTGTTGCAGAATCAAGTGCCAATCCTAGTGCTACTGCTACAAGTTATACTGATAGTGGACCTAGTGACATTCATGTAGCTGAAACTGGGAGTATGGTGATCTCGATTCAAGTTTTGAGAAATGTGACTAATAATTTCAGCGAAGAGAATATATTAGGAAGAGGTGGTTTTGGAACTGTTTACAAGGGAGAACTGCATGATGGGACAAAAATTGCAGTGAAGAGAATGGAATCAGGAGTGATAAGTGAAAAAGGTCTGGCAGAGTTCATGTCTGAGATTGCAGTGCTCACTAAAGTCCGTCATCGTCACTTGGTTGCACTTCTTGGGTATTGCTTGGATGGAAATGAGAGACTTCTTGTTTATGAATATATGCCTCAGGGTACTCTTAGTAGATTTCTATTTGATTGGAGGCAACAAGGGTTGAAACCACTTGAATGGACCAGAAGATTGAGCATTGCCTTGGATGTTGCCAGAGGGGTTGAATATTTACATGGCCTTGCGCATCAAAGTTTTATTCATCGTGATCTGAAGCCTTCCAACATTCTTCTTGGGGATGATATGCGGGCCAAGGTTGCAGATTTTGGACTGGTCCGACTTGCTCCTGAAGGCAAGGCCTCAGTTGAGACAAGACTAGCTGGAACTTTTGGGTATCTTGCACCGGAGTATGCTGGTAACTCATCTTTAAAATGTCATGCTTGGTTATGTGCCTAGAATAGTTTTTTTATCATTGAATCTTTTATGACCAGAAAATGAAGAATTTGAGAAAAATTTTGGTAAGCAGTAGAGGAACATTATACTTGGGGAAGACACAGTGGAGTAAATGAAATGCATAAATGAATGGCGTGGGGAAGGATGAAACAAAATATTGAAATAATTTGTGTTTTATTATATCTTTTCTCTTTCCTTTTCCTTACTGTGATTGACTCTTTTCTATGGAGGGTTTTAATTGTTGATGGTATGATTGATTTTTTTCTTTTTCAATATCAAACAATTTCTTCTTTCTTAAAAGAAACACATTATGTTAATGCCTGAAAATAAATTCACTGAGTTAGGGAAAATATTAGAAATTGATGATTGAGAAAGAGGTTGCTGGCAACCGACAGAAATATTAGAAGGGTATTCGTGTATATGGTTTTGTTATCAACCTGTAAATTTTAGTCTAATATCTATAAGGTATTGTAAGTGTGAAATGTGGTTGCTGCAATGAATAAGTTTGTCTAAGTCAACTTAAGATGAAGACCGATGTGCCTAACTGAAATTTTTTTCTAATTTCTTTTCAGTGACTGGACGAGTTACTACCAAGGTTGATGTGTTTAGTTTTGGTGTTATACTAATGGAGATGATTACGGGAAGAAAAGCACTAGATGATACCCAGCCCGAGGATAGCCTGCACCTTGTTACTTGGTTCCGTAGGATGCACATCAACAAGGACACTTTCCGTAAGACTATTGATCGTTCTATTGAGCTTGATGAGGAAACAATTGCCAGCATTAGCACAGTTGCTGAGCTAGCTGGTCATTGCACTGCTAGGGAACCCTACCAGAGGCCTGACATGGGTCATGTTGTTAATGTTCTTTCATCTCTAGTTGAGTTATGGAAACCGGCAGAACCAGATTCTGAAGACTTATATGGGATTGACCTTGAAATGACCTTGCCTCAGGCACTCAAGAAGTGGCAAGAAATTGAGGGAAGTGAGGTTGATGGATCTTCAATATTTACTCCTAGTGCAGATAATACCCAATCCAGCATACCTACTCGACCAGCTGGCTTTGCCGAATCATTTACATCAACCGATGGCCGATAAATGAAGAAAAGAGAAGTTAGAGATATGATGCGATTGCCTTTGATTCGTTTGTTTTGTTTATTCCTGCTGCTGCTTGCTGCTTGTTCTTTTAAGGTTTGCTATCTCTATGGATATTTTACTGATGTTTTCTTCCCCCTTGCCCCTGTAGTTAAAAAGTCAATACATTTTTCTTGAGTTCTTTTAGATGCTAGAAATTGCAAATATGATTCTCTTAAGAATGAGATTATATATATATATATATATATTTTTTTTGAGTTCTTTTAGATGCCTAGAAAATTGCAAGATATTGATTCTCTTAAGAATTGAGATTATATATATATATATATATATTTTTTTTTTTCTCCTTTCATTCCTCTTTTTTCTTTCCCATTGTCTCGCTTGGAGTCTGATTATACATCTTACTTGAGCTTTTCTTTCTCATTAGCATCAAATGCTTTGCACTGAAGGCCAATAGTTGCAAAATGTCTATATTCCACAAAGCAGATGCTAAAACTTCCAATCTCTTTGTTTTTTTTTTTTTTTTTTTTTTAACTTGGTCTAAGTTCTTTTATTATGTTTTAATCCTAGAGATGATTACATTGAGCTGATTTTAGTGAAAGAGACCCATCATAAAGTTTTGGTTCCAATCCATTTCTAGACATTGATATGAGAATTGGTTGCTAATGATGAAAATGCAATTGCCTTAGCCTCCTTGCATAATGCATATGATATGAGGTCCAATTCAAAAATTTCCTTTTGTTATTATCCTTAATTTAATTGCATCATTGCCATTGGTTATTTTTAGCAGATAAAAGAAGGGTCCCACTTTAAATGATGTGGATTTGACAAGTAGACCTCTTACTCCCATGGTTCGTAATAGGAGTGGGACTCCATAATCCATCATGCACTGCCTATCCATGATAAAGAAAATTATATTATACTATCTAATATCTTGTTGGTAGTGTTTTAGGTGTATTGGATGATGTGAAAGGATTGAGACAATCATGGACAGCTCATATTCTTTCTCTGGAATGTCTAATTAAAAAAACAATGTCGTCTATGCAAAAACGACATAGAATGGATGCAACGTGTCGTACGTGGAGTGGCTGGGTCATATGCTTGCCAGCTGCAATGCAAGTCTTTTCTTCTGGATAGTGATTAGTGATTACGTGTACGTGGGTGCGACTTTCGTGTTTTATTTTAGCGGTGATCATCTCATTTCGTGAGACCTTACGTATTAAATTATAATTAAAATAATATAACCGTTGACTTGTCAAGTCGAATTTAGGAATTTTTTAAATAATAAATCAATTGATCGGCTGCTAAGCCGGATCTTCAGGCAAAGTTATCCTTTTCTTTAAAATCATTTTATAGAAATGTTGGTGGTGGTTGAGATTTTTTTTATTTTTTAAAATTTTTGTGCTTTGTTTTCTTTCTCTTTTGAAAGCAACCATTCTTTTGTTTTATTTTTATTATTTTTTAAAAAATAAATATGTTTAGATTTTAATAATTAAATTCAAATTAATACAAAAAGTTCAGGATGAATTCATTAATCTTATAAAAAAAAATCTTTTTATAATGAAAATTTTGGGTTGATAAGGAAAAAAAACGGGAAAGACGAGGAAGAGGAAGTGTTATTTTCAAATTGAAAACTGAAAGGAAAATATTAAAGTTTGATGGTGACTAAAATAGTTATCGGTAGAGGCAGTTTAAATTGCTTTGATGGTTGACAAATTTATTAAGTTGGAAGGAAATAAAACTATGTGAAGTAAAACTGCTAGATAGTCACATGCTGTCTGAAATCTATCTGGCTTTGGACACTGACAATTGTGGGGCCTAATTTAGTGATTATTATCTGAATATATGTTAAATTGGTGCTTTTTTTAAGGGGGTCCTAAGGTTGCATGTGAAAGGTATGGTAAACTGTTTGGTCCACATGTTTCTCTGTTTGAATTGTTCCATTGGGTTGCATGTGGTCTCATCAAAATAGGCTTATTTCTCTCTCTCTCTCTCTCTCTTTCAATTATAGTCTTATTTCTTTCTTTTATAAAATATTTTTTACAGATTTTTATTATATCAATTTTAATATACTTTTTTATCAATAAATAAATTATTATTACTATTAAATATTAATATTAATCCATAATATTATTATTATATATAATATATATATATTATATATAATAGATTAAATATAGACCTTTCAATTTATTTTCATATTCATTAACGTTTAGGAAAAAAGTTATAAAGGATTATTTAGGAAAATTAACTAACTTTAATATATAATTAGTTAAAATATAGACCTTTCAATTTATTTCATATTCCTAATTTAGGAAAAAGTTATAAAGGTATATTAGGAAAATAACTAACTTAAAATTACTATAGTTTGACTACATTAATTATATTTTCTTAAATTATGTAAAAGTTATATAGAGCTATTTTTATACCATGAATGGAATAATTATTCTCTGTAATTTTCGAAAATCCATTTTTTATCTTCTTTAGCTCTCTTTTCATTTCAGTGGCTGATTATAGAGACATAATTGTGATATTTAAATAATTATATGAGATAAAAAGAGTAATTTAATTAAATTAAAAATATTTTATTGTAATTTACCCTAATTTTAGTATGGGTTTATTATTATTAATCAATGGTAGCTGTACCTTCTACTTATATTCACTTCTAATTAATTCATAACTATTTTTCTTATAACACATTTTTTTTATTACAATTGTTTTTACTCCATATTTATAGTTTTTTTCTCTTTTTTTATAAAGATTGTTTTAGTAAATAAAGACATGATTTTTGACTTTATTTGTTTGGACAATTTAAATTCTAATTTGCAGACTCAATAGAGCTTGGTTGTGTACATCATATGCAACAAATTCTTAAAAAAAAAAAAAAAATCCTGGTATAAAAGATTCAAATAAATTATTTTGCCATCCAAGTTAAATAAAGAACTAATTGTCACTATGAAAATTTATATGTTTTAATTAGTTGTCACTATAAAGATTTTACAAAAATATATATAATACCATTTCTTTTATTTTAATTTTATTATTTAAAAGAATATAACCATTTTTTTAATGTATTAAAAGATCAATAAACTCTATCATAATAAATTTCACATTTAATCTATATGGGTATTTATAACACTCGAGATTTTATTATTAATGAAATATATTTCAAAAAAAAAAGTATCACAAGCTAATTTATGCGCATATTAATAAATTTTAACCCCTATTAAAGAAAACAGTCTAAACTTTTTATTTCTATAGACTTTAAATGAATCATATAATAAAACCCATATAAAAATAATGCATAAACAACCTTAAAGCCATAATTATAGATGTCAGTTGAATTGCTTGCACATCATTTATGATGGCATTGAACTTCAGACGTCAAAAAACCAAGAAGAAGAAGAAACTCTGGCCAGCAGCAAGACCAAGACCAAGACCAAGTCAATATTTCTTTGTTACTATAATATAATAACTTGCTTTCTTCCAAATGGAACCAATGAGCTGTAATGGGGGTACGGGCAGCAAGTTTCGCAGCTACCATAACTTAATTTATGGTCCTAACTTGTTCTTTGCGTTGTAAACTTTGAAAATTGTAACTCAAGAAGCTATTGTCTCAGTCAAAATGAAGAAGGTACATACAGTTTCTTTCTTTCTTTCTTTCTTCTTTTACTGGTTAACCAGGAAACACATAACAATGGAACTAACTTACGAAGAAATGTTAAGTAATAATTGACTTGTTAGTTGCCATGAAAAACAAGGAATTTTGAAGATTCAAACGGCCCAATTGGTCTATATAAATGTGGCGGAAAGGCCCAATTTCAATCTTGTTTAAATTGTAAGAGAAGGATTGGGCCCATGTGGCCCTAGCCTGTGTATCTCAAGTCTCAACTCAACAAATACAAGTCACTGAAGTCAATACACCCTTTCACAGCTAAACATCATATTGCAGTTCCCATGTCAATTTTGGACAGCTATACACTATTTTTAATTTCTAATGACCATAGTTTAAGCTGGAATGATAAGCGGCCTCAATTCCCGTGATAAGAACTCAAAAAAAAAGTCATAATTTCATTTAAAAATAAATAATAATAATAATAAAAGACCCTTGTTCATTTGCCAGTCTAAGTTACAATTTTTTCTCCAACAAATCTAAGTGTGAATTTTGTTAATAGTTGTAAACATAAAAGAAATAAATAAATAAAAAAAAAATAAAAATAAAGGAGAAAAGTCATAAAAACACCACATGCACGACTAATTGCTTCAACAAGGAGGAGACGTCTTGCTAGTTGGTCCAAATTCTGCTTCCAATGACCCAACAAGCAATTCCCACTCCACTATCTATGCATTTATTAAATGAATGCATACACATATACAATATAATGGATTTTATTTTTTCTTATCTATTTTTATAATTCCGGCTGAAGAGATAATATTTAAGTAAATTCCTTATAACAATAATAGTTTCAAATTTTAATAATAAAATTTGACTAACCATTTTTACAAATTCAATCCCTTGTAATAATGATATTAATAATATGAGATATGGATTTTAGTAAAAGTAATAGCAAACATAATAATTTTTTTTTTCTTTTTAACATATATACGTGTCTAAGGAACATTAGTCTCCATCTTTGATGTGAATATGCTTAATTTCACATTTACGGCCCTACTACTCATTCAACTCCCATGATTTTATGCGAGACAGAAGATAATATCATGTGTTTGGCTCTAGAAACTCTTTCAATAAGCAAATTATTTGGAGAGAAATTTTGAGGCCCAGCCAGTTCACACTGTCAACATTTTACGTTGGCTATATATTTTTATGCGAAGACAGAAGATTAATATCATTGTGTTTTGGCTCTAGAAAACTCTTTTCAATAAACAAATTATTTGGAGAGAAATCTTTGAGGCCCCCAGCCAGTTCACATGTCCAACCATTTTTACACTGTTTCGCTATATATATATATATATAATACTATATATTATATTGGGTGACAAGGTTTTGGACCGTCAATCTTTTATATATATTAGATTAGTCCGAAATACAAATTTTTCCTTTTTGTTGATATATTTTGATATTACAAATTAAAGTTTTATGCATATATTATGGGTTGGGTATTCACATTTTAAATGTCAATCTAAATCAACTTCACACATAAACAAATGATAATTTATATATGAATATATATATATATATTGGGTGACAGTTTTTGACCGTCAATCTTATTATATATATAGATTAGGCCGAAATAAATCTTTTCTTTGTTGATATTTTGATATTACAAATTAAGTTTTATGCATATATTATGGGTTGGTATTCACATTTTAATGTAATAATCAACTTCACACATAAACAAATGATAATTTATATATGATGTGCACATTTTTGCTAATTAATAGAAAACCATTAATTAACTTGATTAATGGGTAGAAGTGATTAAGCTTAATTATATACTTAGACACATCATCATTTTGCTCTAGAAAGTCTTCTTCCATACGGTTCAATGTTCAAAACTTCAAACTCCAGGATTTAATCTTATCCTTCCTTTAATTTAATTTATAATAGTAACTCATAATGCAACCATTGATGCTTAATTACCCTTTAACTATCAAAACTTGATTTTGACGATAAGAAACCATAGTTAGAATTAACTCCTATGGATTTAAATTATAATAAAATTAAAAATAATAAATTAAAGTTTATAACAAATGAATGAATTATATACTTTCAAATTTATTTAATAATAAAGAAGGAGAACTTGAAATAAATCCATGACGCTATAAGACATAAATATACTGTACTTTTCTTATTATTATTTTCATAATTAGTATTCTCAAGTCAATTTATGTACACTCAGAATTAAATTTCTTTTGGAACTATCTAAAAGATACTCTCCCCTTCATTAACCTAATGCATTTAAGAATGTTATTGTCCAAATTAATGCTCTCTGACTAGTACTTGCATATTTAAGAATGTTATTGTCCAAATTAAGAATGTCATTAACATAAAAAGACTGATAAGAAATGTTGGAAAAATACACAATTACATAATTTCATTACAATTTGCACCCTTACAAAGATTAGTAAAACTTTAGATTAAAGCTGAGCCCACTTTGGAATTCGGGTGCCTATTCTAATATAAAGAAACTTGTTCAGAGTCTGTGTCCTCATGCAACAACTTCTGAACTAAGAATTAAATAACTAATCCTCAATTAATTATTGATCATGCTTAACCATCTAATTAGAAAAAAAAAAAAAAAAGAAATACTACTATAACATGGGAATTATGTGTGAGAATTAATTAATTAATTAATTAATAAGCTTTTAATTTGATACAAAAAGTTGATTCTGACTTGCATACTCGGTCTAACAAGTTGTGTTATACCATAAATCATTTACATATACAGAATAGCTTTTCATTAATAATAGCCTAAATATATAATAAGCTCATGTTATAAGCTAAATTTTTAAATTTCAGTTGACCAAAGTGTTTCCCACATTAACTAAAACAAGCACCTTTTAATGGTAAGTTAATTTGTTGTACCTTTTTTTTTTCTCTGTTTTTGCCTCTTTGCAGGCAGGTACTTCCTAATCTAAAGAAAATTAGCTTTAATTACTAATTAACTTAAGGAAATTTTATTATAATTTGAAACGGTAATTGCAATCACTACATTAGACACTCCTCACAAACATGACTTATTCAAATCCAACATATATAAAAACTATAAAGATACTTTAAATCTTGGTAATTGATAAATTTTGCAAGAGAAGTTATTGAATGGAAAATATCTCAATTGTGTGTATATTAGAGTATGTTCTTTTTTTTAACAATATTAACTAGATTTTTGAATCAAAAAGGCCTTTTGAGGTCCTTGAAATCAGAAGAATCAATACACTCCAATCTTGCCCTATAAGGATTCAACATCTTCAGTAACTCGGTTGATTTCTCCTTTGTTTTTTCACCGCAACCAATCTGCAATAGAAGCAATAGCTTTTGGAAAGCACCAACTTGAAGAGCTTCAACAAGAACACCTCCATCTTCCCTTTTCTCACCTTTGCATAGCTTCCATAAAATCGAAACAGAAAACTCTGTTGCCAAATCTGAAACCCTATGTATTTTCTTGACAATAACTGGGATTGTTAGAAAATTATCGTATGCCTTCTCTCGTCCTTGACCACATCCACAAATTCCATCGAGAACCCCTAATGCCTTTTCGCATAGACTTCTTTCGGCATCGACAAGCAATTCTACGAGCAATGAGACCAAACCCATATCTACAAATTTGGTGATGACCTTTACATTTGCAGGAGTGAGTGTGACCAGTTGATAAATAGTCACAAGTGAAGCTTTTGTTGAAGTAGGGCAAATAGGTTCTTTAACAAGCTTAAATAAAGCTTCCGTAGCTCCTTCAATTCCTGATAAAGCCTCTACTTTTCTTTGGTCCGACGAAACAATTTCTTTAAGGACCAAAACGGCATTTCTTCTTCTAGTCAAATCTCCCCCTTTCAAGAACCAGACTAAACAATCCATAGACACAGCTGAACCGAGATAACTCTTGGCTTCTCCATCGAGAGGCAAAAATAATGTCAAACACGACAATATTTCCTCCAAAACAGCAACGTTTTCACTTAAAGATAATTCTCTCGAGAAATCTTCAAAAGCAAGTGATAATACACTAGCTGTTCCATGACCCACAATGCATTTCTTGTTTCTTTCACTTTCTTTCATCAGTGTCTTGATTTTAGCCAAAGAATTTTGACACCCAATTTTATCCCCTCCTTTGGAAGCCATACTAATCTTAGCTTGAATCTCCGAAACCTCCATAGAACTTACAGGAATTCTCGGCGTAGGAATTCTTTCAATCCCGTAAGACTTATTGTCCACACACCAATCTTGAATCATCTTACGTATTGTGTGGTTTGGTATAGGCTCTAAGCTCCTGAAAACCTGATTTGTAATAGGACATTTAACATTCCCATTCTCTATCCACTTCTCAATACTTTCACGATCATAAGTAATCCCAGTTGAAAAAGTCACCGGATCTTTCATCAAGTCCAGCGATATCGGACACCGAAAATGATTCGGTATGGCTAACTCCATCTCGCCTTGTTCATCTTCCGGTCTTTCTTTTCCGGCTCGCCGTGCTGCCCTCCGCCTTCTCCATGTAGAAATCATTATATTTATCCTTTTGAAATAAAATCTGTGCTTATAGAAATTGTGTTTATGAGTAATGTAATAACGGAGTCGATATATATATAGAGAAAGACCGGTAATGTATGAAATAAAAGGGACACGGTTGTTCAATATTCAAACCGCTAGGTAAGGGAAGAATATATAAATGGAGAAAAACAAATAATATAATTAAAGCATGAGATTTGGGAGTCTTATTTGTTGATTTGATAAGAGTTTTGAATATTTGACCGTTGAAGTTTGAAAATCTTGATGGCAAAAAAGAATATATTAATTTGGACTTGGTGTTGGTGGTTTTATAAATTGGAACGGATCAAAAGTTTGACACTTCGAAAATTTTGAAAGGGCCGGTTGGTCCATTCGTCAACGTGCGGGTCGGTGTAGACTTAATTGTAATTTCCATGTGAGGTTTTGGGTTTTATTTTATTTCCGGTTTTGGTTTCTCTTTTTTCACATTATTAGTCCATTACGCGTTGGAAACGCGCCGCTTATCTCTGCGTTTCAGCAAGAAGAATTTGGGGTTTTTTGTCTGATTGGTTACCGCGGGGTTTACTCGGTATTTGAATTAAGAAACCACCATGCAATGCACTTCGTCTTCCCCACACGGAAATTACCTGCATTCCTATTGTACCCGACTAGTATATTTTGCTGATTTTTTTTTTATTTTTTTTAAATATTCTTTCTTTTGGATATATGAATTGTAAATTTCTTATTCTCTTTTTTTTATTATTATTTTAAATTCTTTATCCTTTTCATCTTTCTTGAATCTTTGTAGGCATGTCTAGTCGTGAACTGGCACTTTTGGTGAACCAAATTGTTGATTTTTTTAGATAGATTCATTTCGTCAGAATTGGTTTACACAATCAATTTTGATTTTGACACGATTTTAACCATTTTAAGTCTTTTGTTTTTTCTCTTTAGCTAAAAATTAACTTATTTCGAGCAGTTTTAGTATATTAGCTAAAAATTAATTTTACTTTCCTAAATGTATTATTTTCTGAAAATATACTTTCTTGTAAAAGTAATTTTTCATATGATTGTTGAATTCTGATAACTGCAATAATTATAATAAGATAATCTACCATAATTATAAATAATAATAATAATAATAATATATAGGGCCTAAAACCCATTAATTTTAACTTCCTAAATGTATTATTTCTGAAAAATATACTTTCTTGTAAAAGTTAATTTTTCATATTTGGTTTGTTGACATTTCTTGATAACTTCAATAATTATATATAAGATAATCTACCATAATTATAAATAATAAATTTAATATAATAATAATAATAGATAATAGTAATTCAATAGATCTGCTTAAAAAGAAAAACAATTTAGAAAAATGAGAAACCTTATATAATATTGAAATCAAAATAAGGAATTAAGGATAAAAACAAGGTTTAAATGGCAGGTTTTAGCTGTGCTTTATTGACTCCAAAAACAAAAAAAATCTAAACCCTAATAATAATAATAATAATAGTAATTCAATAGATCTGCTTAAAAAGAAACAATAGAAAAATGAGAAACCTTATATAATATTGAATCAAATAAGGAATTAAGGATAAAAAAAGTTTAAATGGCAGGTTTAGCTGTGCTTTATTGACTCCAAAAAACAAAAAAAATCAAACCTTATTCTGATATGATGATACCTTGGATACAGAAATTTATTAGATTGGGTGACCTTTGACGGTTTGACCCACCAAGTGAACAAGCTTTTATGCATGTGATACCTACATTGTCAAGCCAAGCCCAAATCGTGCTTGGTCCAACAAGAACATAAATGAATATTTGGGCCTGTTTGTAACGAAGGCCTACATCTCATTCAAGTCTCTCCGTTTACCATTATGGGCCTAATTTCCTGTTGCCAAGCTTTATGGGCCTTCAAATTTATCCCAAAAAATTTATTTATCCCCCAAGTTTTGCAAAATTATTTTTTGCAATTTTACAGTTGCCTAGCTATTTAGAACTCGAAAGTGTTCATAGTTGGTTTCTTTATAAATCTGTCAATAAATCAATAATTTTGATTTAGATAAAAGTAAAAGCATGTCCAAACTAATTAATATTTAAAATATTCAAATCAATACTGTTTAATATTAGTTTTGATGATTGATATGGTTAGTTCAATGGAAAATGAAATTAGTTAAAAGAAATTAATTCACTAATTTTTATCTGTATACGTAAGCATGATCACGGTTCTAAAACTATCGGTTCGAATTTAAAAAGGTCGATTTGATTATAAAAAAGATGAAATTGGAACCGAACCGAACCTCTTTTAAGCCGTTTTTAAGACGGTTTTGAAACCATCGATTTCGGTTTTATTTTAGTTTTAAATTGAAATTGAATAATATATTTTTAAATTTTAAAATTATTTTTAAGATTTGTGGATTGAATAAATAATAATAAATATTAATGTAAAAAACTAAATCAATTTAATAAAAATTATTTTAAAAAACTATAATGAAAAAAAACAAGTTAAAAATTTACTTTAAAATATGTTTTTCACTGTTTTAAACCGAAAACACTGGTTTTGGTTTTAAAAAATGAAAAACTGGAATCAACTTTCAATTCATGATTTGTATTACTGTTTAGAATGTGAACCATTGACTACTACTTAGTCTCAATTTTAATTGGTTTGATTTTAATTTGAAATTAAACCATGGTTATCCCTGTACATATGAACATAGTCATAGATAGCGCATCTGGCTTTATCAAATAAAAGTTATAAGCTGCAGGAATCCACTGAAACAAACGCTATCTAAAGAGTAGATTTCATCAAATTATAGCAACCAAATAGTAATTCTCCCAAATTTCTCCCAATAATTGGCAATTCGGTAACGGTTCGACCAGACTCGAAACTAACCGGTAATGAAACCACCGCACAGGAGAAATAAACATGAGAGGAGGAGACGCCATTTTCACTTCCGCCTGAAACACCAAGGGGAACCATCGCCTTCACTGAAACCCTAATCTTCATCGTTTTCCTTCCACTATTGCCCATGAGTTTTCCTCTAATTACAACTCGGCGACCACTTCTTTATCCTTTCTAATTTTTTTTTCGTCTGCCAAACCCTACACTATTTTTTCTATAACAACATTTAGGGTTTACGAATTCTCAATTTCTAGTGTCTAAACACAATGTCTCTCCCTCCCATTGATTGTATATACGTCACAGAAGAATGTGTTCGTGAATGGAAAAGCGGAAACCAAAACTTTCGTGTTTCTAGCCCCGTGCCTATGCTTCGATTCCTTTATGAACTCTGCTGGACTATGGTAGATTACTCCTTTCATTTATCTAATTGTATATTTATGTGCATGTGCTTGTTCGTTTTGTGTTCTGACTTTGACGTTTTGTTTGTTTGTGAAATTGCTTAGGTTCGGGGTGAATTTCCGTTTCAGAAGTGCAAAGCAGCACTAGATTCTGTAGAGTTTTCTGATAGAGTGTCCAGTCAAGAATTAGCCTCTAGTTTTGCTGATATCGTTACACAAATGGCCCAGGACGTGAGTAATTAATTTGATATTGTTGTGGAACTTTAGAGCTACTGGATATTCTTATATTACTAAGCAGAGCAAGTTCTCGGCTTCAATTGAGCTATTGACTGATTTTGCAGCTTACAATGCCTGGAGAGTATCGTGCTCGCCTCATAAAGTTGGTTAGTATTGGGATTTCAAGTCAAGTGTTCATTTTCTCAGTTAGGAGCTAAATGCCTGTCTTGTTTTATACTCTCTCTGATTAGCTGCATTCTGTTATGAGTTGATTATCTAGTCCAAATGTTAGTAGTGATTTGCACTGTCTACATGAATATCATTTCTCTTAATGGAGAAATGGCAATTCAAGCTTTGCTGTTTTTATTGTCTTGACTGTAGTATTTGTTGTTCTGGGAGCAGTCTGAAACTGTATGTAGTTTTTCTACAAGTATTTTTTTTTTATTTGCCACAAACTTATTTCATAAGTTAAAAGTGTTTGGACAAGAATAGTACTAAGATGGGTTACCTCTTGGGAAGTCCTCGTGTTGTACCTCTCATTTCAGCTGACCCCAACTAGGCTTAGAAGAAGAAGAAAGTTATTTCATGAGTAAATTAGATTTGTCCAATTCAATTCTTTATTTGAGATGTACTACTGATTGATGTTCAGTCCCTTCTGACTCTTCTTTTTTATTTTTATGTTTTTTTCTTTTTTTTTTTTTTTTTTTTTTTTTTTTTTTCAAGTTCCCTTCTGACTCTTCTTTTTATTTTTTTATGTTTTTTCTTTTTTTTTTTTTTTTTTTTTTTTTTTTTGTGGTTGTTGTACTGCTGCAAGATGATTGACATCAGTATCTGATTGGTGTCTTTTTTTTTTTTTTTTTTTTTTTTTTTTTTTTTTGTGGTTGTTGTACCTGCTGCAATGATGTTGACATCAGTATCTGATGGTGTCTTTAATTTACATGTGGTCCTTGTAAAATTGAACATATGTATTGCTGTTTAATATTCTTAAAGGAAGAAAACCTTGATGCTCCCCAATTTGCACTATGTTATTAAGAAATTTTAGTGAGCAGCTTGGTGTCTCGTTTTGTTGATATAGTGTTTCTGTTGTTTGAGTGTCATAATGACATTTGTATAGCATACGAAATATCAATTGGCTTCTTTATACAGAATAATTACCTTAGGATTTTATGCAGCTGTTCCTTTATATTATTCTTGTTCTCTATGATATTGTTTTTCTTTTAAATATTGCTGCATTGTTATTTTTAATGCCCAACTTCTTTCCTTCTTTACAGGCGAAATGGCTGGTGGAATCTACATTGGTCCCATTGAGGCTTTTCCAGGAGCGATGTGAGGTGAGCTCTTGTTTCTCCGAGAGAAGTTTGCTATTGGTGCTCTCATTATATGCTTGATGGGAAGGGATAAGAAGGAATCTTTAAACTAAAACTTTCTTCTTGCAGGAGGAATTTCTGTTTGAGGCTGAAATGATAAAGATTAAGGCTCAGGATTTGAAGGGCAAAGAGGTACTTTGGTTTCAGATTTATTGCTGGTGTTGACTTTGAGTGTCATCAAACCGGATTATGTACTAATTTCAAAAGCCGGAAATGCTTACTCTTTTTTGTCTTTATTTATTAATTTCTCTTTTATCCCATGATGTGAATTAAGCTGGTATTTACTTTACAGCATGTGGGGAAATTGTGGATTGTAGTCTGATATTACCATTTTGATGTCTACATAGTATAATCTAGAAACCCAAATTCTCATGTTCCCTGATGAGGACTATGATTACAGAGTTCAATGAGTGTAATCTTGGATTCTTGAATGCTGGACAACTTAAGTAATTTTTTAAGGAATTATGGCCTTTTTATTACTTTTATTTGGACTAAAGCGTCATGTGAAGGATAATAAGTGCTAATGTTCAGTGTCATGTTATTTAATGCTTAAGCTATTGCTTTATCTCCCAAAATTGTGCTGTCTAGTGGTTTTAAAGGCACTGGGTGCAAGTACCTCAGGCAAGATGCAATAGGGCCAGGTAGGGGTGTAAATGATCTGAGCCGATTCGCGAGCTGTTTGAGCTCAGTTGAAAAAGTTTGAAAAGTTCAGCTCAAATTGAGCTCAGGCTGAACGAGCCGAGCCCGAGCTCAAAATTTTTCGAGTTGAACTCAAACTTCAAGTCGAGCTCTTGAGCCTAAAATTTCCAGGCTCATTAAGCTTCGACCTGAGCTAAATCCTATAGAACTAAGCTTCGAGCCTAGCATTTTCGAGCTCACCTCGGCTCGTTTACACCCCTAGGGCATGCCTGAATTTTTTTACTGTTTTACTAATTTGTGGTTCCAGATTTGTAGAAATTGACTACTCATTATAGAAAACCAAATGCAAAAGAGAACTTTTGAAATTTCCAAAGATTCCATACTGAAACCTAATACAGAAAGTGAACTTTTGAACTTCCCTAATCCAATTGTTACTACAAAAAATGGGGAACAAAGTCTTTCATAAAAACTGAGTACATCAGAAGTCGGAACTCAGATAATACATCATCTCCAATCTTTATAAGGAAAATGGCATATTGTATGTTTAATTCTTGAATTTCCTTGACAATATGCATATAATGTAATCAGGATTTACTTTATATATCTCCAATCTTTTTATAAAGGGAAAATGGCATATTGGTATGTTTTAATTCTTGAATTTCCTTGGACAATATGCATATAATGTAATCACGATTTAACGTTTATTATATATATATTATATATATATTATATTATATATTATAATGTAATTTACATTCAACTTGCCACTCTGTATCATATATAATGTAATTACATTCAACTTGCACTCTGTATCTGTCAGGGGCACGCACCTGTCCTTGTTTCTTGTGCCTCAGGCACCAGAAGTCCTTGTGCCTTGGGCCTTTATTAACACTGATAGTTATAATTGTAATACAAAAAAAGTTGATTTCTTTGGTGAATCCTGTAACTGAATATTAAGTGCATAGTTGTTCTATGTTAAAGTTTTGAAAAGATGGTCTGGTTTTACATGTGAGTGCTTAGTTGTTTGATGAAACGTGCAGCTGATATAACAAGCAAATCGTGTTTTTTTTCCCTTTTCAAGATATATGGCTGTAATGTCAGACTGGAGCAAACTCTAATCCCTGCACGCTATTGATGTACATTTATGTTGTTCTCAGGTTAGAGTAAACACTCGTCTTCTTTATCAGCAAACGAAATTTAACCTTCTTCGAGAAGAAAGTGAGGGCTATGCCAAACTGGTACGTAGCTTTTTCATTCTTCTATTTTGCAAATGGTCACCTCATTATAATTATATTTTAATATGCATGAATAATATCTTTTAGCATTCGAAAGAGGTATTTAATTCTGTCTTCCCATTTACATGCATAATTAGTGCTCTTGAAGAGGTATGGTCTCTTCAGATTCTTAGCCACAACTTATATTAGAATTTTGAATTAAAACGTTTTGCTAAAGGCTTTTCTTGTTAATTATAGCAGTCTGTGTATAATTATATGTCTGCAAAATAATAATACAGTGACTTTTTGGAAATCATGCATTATATATTTGACCAAGATATATTATTTAATTTGTAATTTTTCAGGTGATTTCTAACTCTAATTTCCAATATTATGCACAACTTGACTAAACCTTAATCCCCTAGTCTAGTTAGACTTTGCTATAGGGATTATTTTCCCCTATTTGAGGGCTATGTCTAAAAAATTCCTTGGTTATAGTCTAAACTCTTCCCTTACCAATTACAAATCTATTAATCTTTCTCTCTACCTCATCTCCATCTTTTTATAGTCGTAAACTGCTAGATAATCAAATCGTTTTTGGTTCCTATTAAATTTGTGATACAAATTCCTTGTAAGCAACTCATATTATATTGCTTACCATAGTATAACTACCATGACTTGACATCTTTTCGTTAATATTTATTTTTCTTGTTTCTTTCCCCAAACACAATCAATGTGTCAAAATTTGACCATTTTCAATTTTAACATCGAGCTACAGTTCTGACCTATATCATTCCATTTTTCAAATATGTGCTGCTGTTTAGATGGCAAATATAGTTCTAAGACTTTGTGCACATATTCCTTATATTGAATTTAATTTTCTGCAGGTTACACTTCTATGTCGAGGTTATGAAGATACAACTGAAAACACATCAGCTGCAACAATAGGCATCCTTAAGGTTTTGAGTTGACCTTCATTTATTGTCTAGTATGTCTTTCATCTTACTGCTTTTGTTGCATCTTCTGATAACCAATCTCTGCAGTCATTAATTGGGCATTTTGATCTGGACCCAAACCGTGTTTTTGATATTGTAAGTTGTATTTACTTGTTAATTTTTGCTGTTAGTTTTTGCTGTAATGTTTAAGAACTCAATGATCTAAGATTAATGTCTGGCTGCAATTGTTCCTAATCATCAGGTTTTAGAATGTTTTGAACTTCAGCCTGACAACAGTACTTTTTTGGAGTTGATTCCTATCTTTCCAAAGGTATGCAATATTTCTCTTAAAGAGGTTGGCATATGTTTGGCTTAAAAGAGGTTATAAAAACGGCTTGTATGCTCATACTTTTATTTGTTTGCAGTCTCATGCTTCACAAATTCTTGGTTTTAAGTTCCAGTATTACCAGAGAATAGATGTAAATGGTCCTGTACCGTCTGGGCTATACAAGCTTACTGCTTTGTTGGTTAAGGAAGAGTTTATTGATCTTGATAGCATGTGAGTGGTATTCTCAATTTTATTTTCTATTTTTTTGTAGCATAGTGTTTCTTTATTTCTTTTATTTGTCTTCGACAATGACATATTTGAGCATGGGATTTGTGCAATGTGTTGTTAAATTTTGGTGCTGCTAAAATAAATTTTGTGGCAAAAGTTTTGGGTGCAATCATCCTTCTGTTGGCTGGGTCCTCTTGCTTTATTGGATGCTACGCTTTAGTACATATTTTCATTCTGCAGTTTTAGCAATAGCTTTCTTGGAGCATTGAAATTGGTGATGCTGTTTGTTTTGTTTATTATCAATCACTTCAGTTACAGAATTGTTGATGCTATTGCCACACCCAAATGACTGTGACTACAGCCTATTGATTAGTAGAACTTTTATTTCATGAAAATGCCCTTATGCCACTTTCATACTCCCTATGTTTACCCTTCTTTATGGTGCTTTATAGATGTCTCAGAGACTCTTTCTTTTGAAATCCAAGATCAACAAATCTTCATCAGCCAAATGGAAAATTCTCGAACATGGCATATCAATGCAGATCAGCCACCAATTCTACTTTTTACAGCATTACCAACTAGTTTATAATTTATACATAGACCCATGATCCTTAGAAAGAATATGCACACACGTACATATGATTATTTATTTCTTTATTTCCGTCTTCAAATATTTGCTTTGACCCACTCTAACGAAAATATCATTTGTCTTAGATATGCTCATCTACTTCCTAGGGATGATGAGGCCTTTGAGCATTATAATGCTGTTTCATCCAAGCGGTTAGATGAGGTATACTCCTATAGTAGTATACTTGCTCTAATTATTTGTTTCCATTGGTATCTAAGTTTAGTTCTAGTGTTCTATATATACGCATTTATCTGTGCTACATAAGCTGCGTTTTTCTGGTTATCTAGAGTGTTGATCCTCTCCACTTTTCCAATCTGCCTGTGTGGGTTTTCCTATTCAATTCTGCAGGCTAACAAAATTGGAAAAATTAATCTGGCTGCTACTGGAAAAGACCTCATGGATGATGACAAACAAGGAGATGTGACAATTGATCTTTTTGCTGCTTTAGACATGGAAACTGAGGCTGTAGTTGAAAGGTCCTCAGAGCTTGAAAGTAGTCAAACGTTGGGCTTGCTGACTGGTTTTCTTTTAGTGGATGACTGGTAGGTTTAATGCTAAAGTACTTCTTTTCTGGAATTGCTAAGAAATTTCTGGTGCTCTGCACATGGTTTATGATGCTATGCAATTAGTATCTGTTTTCTTCTTCATATTGATGATAATATTATTCTTTTCAACTTTGATTAATAATTTGGGTAGTTTGTTGAAACAATTTAATGCATTATAACTTTTGATCTGGTCAGCTTTATGCATATGAGTTATTATCTGTGAAGTATCTGATTAAATATTAATTAATCTCTTGCTTACTTTTTCCTGCAAGTTTCATTTGTCACGAATTGATTTCAACTTTTAGGAGATTTGTGAAACTTCTCTTATTCTCAATTTGTATAAGGAAGGTCATTTATGTAAAATGTTGATTGAGGATTTATATGTCGTGTTTCTTCGAAGGCTTATACTTTCGCTCAATTGGTATTTGCACATTGTGTGTTGACCTTTTGGTAGTTTTAATAGGTGAAGAAGTTAACTTGCCATTGATCAATGGTCATTGGTCTACACATAAAAAATGCACAAGCAATGTTGATTTTTCTTATGCAATATTATTGGGAATTCTGCCTTTTCCCTGCAACTAATGCTATAATAATTAATTCCAATTTAACTATTTCTACATGTTTATGCAAATGTTTACTTCGGTAATTTAAATATGATTTATTGAATGTCACAGGCCTACACGAGGAGTTTCTTTTTTTATCATGCATAGTTTTAGGAATTCTTAACCTTTTTACCCACTCATCCACCCAAAAAAGTAAATGCTTGTTATTGTCTATCATTGTTTTCTTTCTAATATTATAAAATTTTCTTTTGCAAGTGTTGAGTGCCACTGCTTAATTTTGATTTGTGGTTTATTTACTTTGTCTCATTATCTGTATGCCATTTCTTTTTCTCAGGTTTCATGCTCACATACTATTTGATCGTCTCTCTCCTCTAAATCCAGTAGCACATGTTCAAATATGCAATGGATTGTTTAGGTATTCTTCAGTTATCCATTTATCTGTCTCTTTAATCTGTGTTTACATGCTCATTGTACATCTACACACAAGCACTTGTGAATGTGTGGTGAGATTGGTGTTCCAGTTTTTGGTTTTGATCTAAGACTTCAACCTGAGAAAGGACACTTCTAAGAATAAAAATTTGAGATCAATGAGAGAATCACTATGGAATTTATGTATTGTCTTTTTGGATAATGTGGTGATGGTTATTGGTTATGTTCAGGCTCATTGAAAAGTCAATCTCAGCTGCATATGATAACATTCGTCAAACGCATCTCCAAAATTTTGGGTCTTCATTGGGTGCCAGCATTGATTATATGGGTACAAGTAGTTCCGTTGGCCATAGGACTTTCATTGATCTTCCCAAGGAGCTTTTTCAGATGCTAGCAACTATTGGACCTTATCTTTACCGTGATACAATATTGCTGCAGAAGGTATGCTATTTCATTTTACTCATGAAATAGATATATAGTTTACTTATTGATTTGTTTTCTTCTTAAATCTTTTACTTCAATTTTTTATGCTCTCGTAGATTGACTATATCTGGTTCCTTCATGAGCAGGTATGCAGAGTATTGAGAGGTTACTACTTGTCTGCACTTGAGCTTGTAGGTGGCAGTGATGGAGCTGCTAATGGTGAATCTGTGTTTACCGGAAATCCTCGTCTCCACCTAAGGGAAGCTAGGTTGAGGGTAGAGGAAGCATTGGGGACGTGCTTGCTACCTTCTCTACAGTTGATGCCTGCCAATCCAGCTGTGGGGCAGGAGATTTGGGAAGTGATGAATCTTCTTCCATATGAGGTTGGCCTTGGATATCTGCACTTCATAGTGTCTTAGACTTGCATTGTAATGTTGCTAATGAAAATTGTCTGTCTAGGTGCGCTATCGTTTATATGGTGAATGGGAGAAAGATGATGAAAGGAATCCGATGGTTTTGGCTGCACGACAAACAGCCAAAGTATGAACTATGCCGATCTTGTGCTATTTTCTGTTGCAGGCATGCTGTTGTAAGAATTTCATATCCTACTTGTCATTTTGCTTGTCTTTGTTAATGGCATTCTATGTCACAGCTGGACACCAGAAGGATTTTAAAGAGGCTTGCAAAAGAAAATCTGAAGCAGCTGGGTCGGATGGTTGCAAAACTAGCTCATGCTAATCCAATGACTGTACTTAGAACGATTGTTCACCAGGTGTTGTTGTAATGCAGTGATATTTTATTTCTCACAGATTTAGATTTCATAAGTTAGAGGAATTTACTGTATGGAAATTTGTTTGGCAGATTGAGGCTTATAGGGATATGATTATGCCTGTTGTAGATGCTTTCAAATATTTGACACAGGTGAGCATTTGCTTTTGCAATTCCTAATTATTTCCTTCTTCTCATGCCATGCTCAGAATTTTATTCTACTTTGTTTAAAATCATTTAGTATTGTTTGCAAGTATTTTTGCCTTATTCCCCTTTAAAAATTTTTCTCGCTTCCCCTTGAAATTTCAATCTGCCAAAGTAATTCTCATTTCTGGAAAACAAACAAAAAAAAAAAAAAAAAAAAAAAAAAAAAAAAAATCCCAATGGACTTGTACTTTACAGAACGCATTGTTTCACCAGGTGTTGTTGTCAAAAGCAGTGATATCTTCTATTTTCACAGATTTAGATTTCATTAAGTTAGGAATTTACTGTATGGGAAATTTTGTTTGGCAGTATGAGGCTCATAGGGATATGATATATGCCTGTTGTACGATGCTTTCAAACATATTTAACCCCACCAGGTTGAGCATTTGCTTTCCTTGCAATTTCCATAATTCATTTCCTTCTTCTCATGCCGATGCGCTTCCAGAATTTTATTCTACTTTGTTTAAAAAGTCATTTCGTATTGCTTTCAAGTATTCTTTGCCTTATTCCCCTTTAAAAATTTTTCTCGCTTCCCTTGAAATTTCATTCTGCCAAAGTAATTTTTCTCAATTTCTGGAAAACAAACAAAAAAAAAAAAAAAAAAAAAAAAAGAAACAAGAAGACCAACATTTCCTTGACATCCATAGGGTTGTTTTTGTTTTTCAGTTTGCATGTTGCCAAGTGGATTTATGGATCATTCTAAATAGTTTAGTTTTCTGCCAGGATCTTGCTCTGAACTTATTTTGTGTCAGAATCTAGCTGCATTTTTCACTCTCCTATTTTTCTTGTACCTTTTATGCTGTTTTCTTATTTTTCCGTTTGGTTTGGAAACTCTTAAAAAAAAAAAAAAAAAAAAAAAAAAAAAAAAAAGAAAAAGAAGACCAACATTCCTTGACATCATGGTTGTTTTTGTTTTTCAGTTGCATGTTGCAAGTGGATTTATGGATCATTCTAAATAGTTAGTTTCTGCAGAATCTTGCTCTGATTATTTGTGCAGAATCTAGCTGATTTTTCACTCTCCTATTTTCTTGTACTTTTATGTGTTCTTATTTTCCGGTTTGGTTGAAACTCTTATCCTGGTGCTTTTGATGATGGATTATGAAATTATTTGGAATAATTTTGTTGGGTTAGTCTCCAGTATTTTTAATATGTTGACACTTACTATATGCTTGATTTTCTGTACAGCTTGAGTATGACATCTTGGAATATGTTGTAATTGAGCGGTTGGCACAAGGAGGTCGTGATAAGCTAAAAGATGATGGTCTTAATTTGTCAGATTGGCTTCAGTCACTGGCTTCATTTTGGGGTCACCTGTATGTGCTCTTATCTTATTTGTGGAGCTCTGTCTTCCTTGTTGTACATTGTTATTTTTGCCACAGCATGTTGATTATTAGAATTTATTGGTTTTTGACACTTCCATTAGTTATGTACTCTTATTTTTCCCATGAGGCAATAGTGGTTAAATGATATGGTTCATCAACAGTAAGGGGTTCCTAATCTAGTAACCTACATCTGCTTACTAAGCAACTTCTGGTTAGTTTATGTTCTATAAACTGATATTCAACATGTGGAGTCACCTTGAGCATTGGTTTGATTCTATTAAGAACTTTAGATTTTTCTTGGGATGCTTTACTTCAGTTTACGGGTTGCAGATTTAACTCAGCAAAAGCAGGATGATTGGAGCTGAGGTGTTGTGGGACATTGCCAGTTTTTCTGAGTCTTGATTTTTGAGGCCATATCAGTTTCAACATTTTGGCTTGGCAATTGAATTTCATTCAGAGAACTTTATGGGATTTTGTAACAGATTGAAAGAAGTGTCTACAGGATTGGAAATGATACCTGAGGAAGAGGGTTGGTTAGGATTGCATCATCCATTGTTCTCAGTGATGCTATTCATTTTTTGGCGTATACTTGGATAATGTGTGGCAGCCACTTTCTAGAATTTTGGAGTGATATTCATTGATCACCTTCATCGTTGGAGATCAAACTTTAGGATTTCGTTATGAAGTAGGGCTTTGAGCTAAGGATGTTGGTTAGGAAGTATTGTTTCATCAAAACTTCACATAGATACCATTCTTTATTGCCTTTTCAAGTTTGTCACATTGGGGACTAGAGGGTGCTGCTTAAAATATTCAAGTGAGATTGATGATCATAACCTGGTCAGATGGAAGATGATTTCTGATGAAAAAGGGAAGTTCTTGGCAAGCTAATAGTGCTTTACCATGCAATTTGCAATTTTGGTGTCTTTTACAATTTTAATAATGGTGGAAAACATATTTAAACTTGCTGCAAACCAATTGAATTAAATTTTTAATTGGTAGTTGAGAGTGGAGTAATTGATCAAAGTGATTTCCAGTGATAAGATCTATACTATTGGCTGTGGTCCTATGAAGATTTGCTAATTAGTGGTATTCTTTGGGTGACACATAATGGTTTGAAATTGATGTCCTTAATTTGTTCGCCTTCTAAAGAGCTTAGGTTTAGGCAGGAGGCTGAAATTTTAAGGCAGTTGGTTCTGGGTTTAGTAGATTTCTTGCCTGAATGCCATTCATCTTGGTTAGTTAGTGTCTGCCCTCTTTTTTGCTGCTGGAATGTTGCAAGATATGTATGTCCTGAGAGATCTGTTGTTTACATATAATTTTGCTGGCTCAAGTCCTCCGGACGGGTATTCTTCTATCACGAGATGTGTGCTCAGAATAATATGAGTGTTAATTGAGCACTCTGTTGTGGGTATAGCTGCATTAGCTTGCTTTGATGGTGGCTTTGGTATTCGTCAAATGGCAACGGGTTCTTCGTAGATGGAATTCCATGGATAGAAATGTTCAATGCCATACATAGCTTGCAACCTGTTGAAGTAAATCAAATTCTGTTGATGCGACACTCGGAAATATTGTTGAAGCTCTAATTGTTGCCAGAGCTGTTCAGTTGTACATGCCTTGGGCTAGTTTTTCATGGACTTCATAAAACTTTGGTTTGCGTTTTTTATATTCAATTTTTCCTTTTTCACATTTTTAATTCTTCTTTTGCATTGATTACCATAGCGTGTATATAGTGAGCCAGAGGTCTTCAACGTTGGTAACACATGTAACTTGCAAGAAGTGATGTCTGATATCAATACATGCTTGTTCAGAGCTACTTGGTTGGGCAATATAATGTTTATGTTCCCCCTTTTTTTTTCATGGCTATTTTGCATTTTGCTTAATTGATTTGGAATTCTGTGTTATACTTTGGTGTTTGTGGTTTCATTATTTATAGTTGGAACTGGATGATGAGACTCTCTTAATGTGGCTTTACCAACTTGAAAAATATATTTGTGCAATTAGCTTAAGTGAAATGTTGTTAAGATGAATATGTGAGACAGGGAGAATAGATTGAAGGCTCAAGGTAGTGTCCATTCAGGATAAGTTGGAAATGGATGTGTCAAAATGGTTCTTCAACAAAGAATTCTTTCAGGACTTGTACGCATAACTTAGTGGATTCAAGCAGTAGGAAAAAGGACTGACAGGGACTAATTAGTGGCCGAGGTTTGTTTTAGAGTTAAGAGTTTGTGACGATGTGGTTATTACTGTTACAGTGTTGTTGCTGACTTTTGAATTTTTAGCAGCCACTAAGAAGTAAGGTTGGAGTAGAAGAATAAGTCTTGTGGATGGACTTACTAGCAATTGTGCCTTTTTTGAGTTCTCAAGATGATTCGTGGTTATAATTCACCTTTTCATCGACTCCATGTACGTTCTAATGTTTCTGGACTTGCGTCACTAAGTGTGGACTTGGTTCTGGTCTTTCCATGTTCTCGTTTGATAAAATTTATCAACTTCCTTGTCAAGCAGGTTTAAAGGTTCTTTTCGTGTTATCGTCAGCAGATTTGTCCTCTGGGCTTCACTTTCTTTCTTCACATGCTTCCCAACCTTTTCACAGTTTGTTGATTTCTCATGTCAGGATATATATTTACTACAAATTTCGTTGTCAATTTTGCTGACAGCAATAAAGTACTCATTGGTTCCGCTGATAGTTCTTTTATGTGCTGCTTTTAGTCAATGGTATTTGTTTTTGTTATATAACATATCTGCCTCAATATTTTCCATAAGCACATGCATATATAAATGCATGTGTCTCCAATTATAATACATTTCCAAATATCTTTCATAGGCATTCAGAATCTTTCACAAGATATATTTCCAGTCATATTTCTGTCATTAAAGAATTCTGTTTTTGGTCAATAATCATTCCTTCTATTCCTATTTGGGCATATCACCTTTTCAAAGTAGCAAAGTACTATTATGGGCTTGAGAAGGATTCAGAAAGTTGATGAATGAAGTATCATGGGTTGGATATGGTATGGTTGATATGTATGGGGCATTTGTGCAATGGTCTTCTTTGTTGAAGTGCATAGTGAAGTCAGGTATAAAGTTTTCTTGATCACATCCCGAAATGGTTGATGGTTTGGGTCAATACCCTGTGAAGTGAAATGCACACATATCTAAGTCTGGGGGTTAATGAGCTTTGTTATGTTTTGTGAATGGGGACTATTGAGCCATTGTTTGGTCCGGAGATAGAAGATCAGGCTTTGTAGACGCAACTATGGAGTTTGCAAGTGTGACCTTCGGTGGGGATCAAAAGATATGTTTGAGCAACAAGAAGGAAATTTCTCTTCATGTTATGTGTAATATGACAATGGATATTTGTGGAGGCTCTATTTCCTACATATTGTTTTGGTGACAGTACATTTTTTGCTAACAGTTGCATTTTCTCCCTGATCGGCAATGTGGTTCTGATTAGCTTAAATTTAGGTGTATTTATTTATATTTTACACCTAATTGATGTGTTCTTATTAACCAATTGCTCTTGGAATGTATATTTGCATGTTTTAATTTTGTTTTTCCATTGTTTCATCATACATTTCCTGTGTTATTTTATGGACAAAATATGATCTCACTTCGAAATCATTTTCCACCTTTTGAATATACTTGGAACTGAAATTTGTACTGTGCTTATGGATTCAGTTTAGTATTGGCTGATAAAATGAGTCTTCATGCAAAACTTAACATGTACTTTCATATGCCCAATCTCTACTTAAAGGAGATGTTTTTCCTAAGAGTCTGGGTTTTAGCAAACAATAGAATAATATCTTGCCAGAAGTTGTTGAATTATTGAATTGATATAAAGCATTGAATTCGAATCAGGAAAAAACAATTATTGTATTACTGTGAGAGTGCTCCACTCTGCCACCTTAGATAAAGGTCAGACTCTTAATTGTTATAAGAATTAATTTCCCATCATGGAAAATGGAAATAATTTAATTGAACTTTTAGATGCCAAACCTTCATGAGTATCAAGCAACAACAGCACCTGTTTTTAATTAAATTAAACTTATTGATTCTCTTATAATCATAAGCTGTGTAATTTTTACTTTTTGTCATAGTTACTATCTATCCTATTTAATTAATTAGAAGCCTGATAGATTGGGCCGCCTTTTGTTTGCTTCTGTGGAATTTATAGTCAGTCATCAATATATTTAATTTCTTCTTCTGAATTTGGTCTCACAATGATTAACTCATCTGCACACAAGGCTATTTTTTCTTATAATTCATTGATTCCTTAACATTTTCGGGACATGTACTGTCTTACATTTTATTGCATTTTCTTTATTGTTTGTTGTGAAATTGAGTGGGGAAAGTCCTCTTATAACTTTATAAATGGGATTCTCTTGTATTTGTTACTTCCTTGAGATTTTATGAAGAAATTTTTACATGTTTCCAGGTGCAAGAAGTATCCATCCATGGAATTAAGGGGTCTTTTCCAGTATCTTGTTAACCAGCTTAAGAAGGGCCAAGGAATTGAACTTGTTCTTCTGCAGGTACTATTCAAGTTTAAAGTTATGTGATTTATAACTTCTAACTAAAGTGAAATATTGCTGTTAATTACTGGTGTTTATGCTTAATCAGGAGCTTATTCAGCAAATGGCTAATGTTCAGTACACAGAGAACCTAACAGAGGAACAGTTGGATGCAATGGCAGGGAGTGAAACTCTCCGGTATCAGGCTACTTCTTTTGGAGTAACACGGAATAACAAGGTCTTCATGCTTTATTTATCTTGAGTCTGTTGAATAACTATGTATATGCATTAATTCAGTCAATCATTTTTTCAATTGACACATGCCTAGTAAGGTAAAAGAACAGTTGAATTTCTGATGCTTAGATTGATGTTGACATATCTAGATTAGATTTGATGTTCCTTTAGTAAATATGAAAAGTAAAAAAAGGCATCTTTCCCTTTTTTTTGCTAAGGTATGAATGTTTGTTTTGAGAGTTTTCTGCATTTAAAAGTATTTTGATATGATCTCAAAACATGGTATGCATGTACACTCACTGGGTATTTTGAATCATTGATTAATTTTGTGCATTACGACTGAGGTGCGTTCATGCTATTTCTTTTATGTCTTGGGCCTGGCAGATATTTTAACTCATTATTTGTTTGGTCACCGATGTTAGACTGTGGGTATGCCTTTCTCTTTTGAATGGGAAGAGAAAATGGGGACATGGCCTTTTTCATTCCACTCAGGGCTTTCATCTGTTTGAACATGATATTTGACTGTTGCTTTGCTTACTTAGACTAGCATAATCTAGTGCCTTGATGCAGCTTCTGATTGCTGCTTTTCTGTAATTAAATCTCACCTTTTTCATGTTTTCTGTTTGTTTCTTGCCATTGTTGAAGTTCTGAATCCATATGCAAGTGGCTATGAACAGTGGCAACTATAGCTGCTGCAATTACATTTTTTTTTCTTTTTTTTTTTTTTTTGCTGAGCTCATTTTCATATTATAGTTAAGAAATTCTCAAAGTTGAATTCACAAAATAATGTTGATTTGAGTATTTAAGTTCTAAATTTTAAGATCTCCTTGTGCAGGCTTTGATCAAGTCTACTAACAGGCTTCGGGACTCGTTGCTTCCGAAGGATGAGCCAAAGCTGGCAATCCCTCTTTTGCTACTTATTGCTCAACATCGTTCTGTGTAAGCTATACTACTTTATCATGCATGTTACTATCTTAAGTAAAAAAGATATTCTTCTCTTGGTATTTGCATTTATGCATGTCTTTGCTGAACATCGTTCTATGCTAGTTATACCAATTTATCATGCGCGTTGCTGTATTAAGTAATAAAAGATATTCTTCTCTAGTTATGTTTTTATGCTTAGCATATTTGACTGCGGCTGTGAGAAATTTCTATGGTTTTGGCTATTGTTGTGGATAATCCTTTACCCAATTATTCAAGAGCGAGGCTGGGAATGAGGTCATGTGTTGTGATATTGGGGGTGCCACAGCTCAACTTCAGTTTCATGTAGGGATACCGTGATTTTTATTGAAAACTACCTTGAGAATATAAGGGGGTATATCTAGTGTGATGGCTGTAACTGGGTGAAAGGAAAATATTTCATGATATGTTTATTGGTAATAACACTTGCTCTTGTTTTGTTTTCCAAGTCTCTTGTAGTGGGTTAAGGTTTCAATACTAGTGGAATTATAAATTATACTGTTTGTATCATTTCCTTTACATATTTTTTTACCTCTTCCTAACTCTTAAAGTTTGGCATTTTGATCGAGTAGTTGCATGCCCATAACCTCTCTAGCCATCTGATGTTAAGGATGTGGTTTTGTTTTTTGTGCAGGGTTGTCATCAATGCAGAGGCGCCTTACATCAAAATGGTTAGCGAGCAGTTTGATAGATGTCATGGAACTCTTCTTCAATATGTGGAATTCCTTTGTAGTGCTGTGACACCAGCCAATGCTTATGCTCAGCTGATTCCATCTCTTGATGGTCTTGTACACCTTTACCACCTTGATCCAGAGGTGTCTCTCTCTTCTCTCTGCGCCGCCCTCATCAATGCAGAGCGCCCTTTACATCAAAATGGTTAGCGACGCAGTTTTGAATAGATGTCATGGAACCTCTCTTCAACTATTTGGATTCTTTGTCAAGTGCTGTAGACCAGCCAATTGCTTATGCTCAGCTGATTCCATCTCTATGATCGGGTCTTGTTACACTTTACCATTTGATCCCGAGGTTGTTCTCTCTCTTCTCTCTGCTGCGTTCACGCCCGCCCCCCCCCTCTCCTCCTCTCCTCGTCTCTTCTTCGTTCTCTTCTTTTCTGTATGTTCTGAGCTCCCCCCACTATCTTATGTGTATTTTTTATTTTCTTTTCCTTCCCTATATTCCTCCTCCTTTTTTTTTTTTTTTTTTTTACTTACTATTTTGCATGTGGCTTTGGCTCGCCTTTTAGAAGTTATCACTTACATGTCATGGTATGAAGTTTTTTATGTTTGATTCAACTTCTCTCTTTTTTTTTTTTTTTTTTTTACTTACTATTTTGATGGCCTTTGGCTCGCCTTTTAGAAGTTATCATTCATGTCATGGTTGAAGTTTTATGTTTGATTCACTGTTCTCCTATGTAATTTGTTTTTGTTTTGCTCCACCTTGTAGGTTGCTTTTCTAATATATCGCCCTGTAATGAGGCTCTTCAAGTGTGAGGGACGTTCTGATGTTTTATGGCCTTTGGATGATGACCATGAGGCTGTGAACAGCACAACTATGAACATGGAGTCTGAACAACTGGAATATTCTGGAAAAGTGATTCTGGATCTAGGAGCTCCTCAGAAGCCAATAACGTAACAATATAATCCTTTTGTTGTAATTTCCTTGCAGTGGTAGCATTTCATTGCCCAGATCCCTCCTGCCCCCCATCATGCTCTCTACTGAAGAATAATTGGCAGAGCAACAATTCTTAATGCACTGGATATATAATATTTAATGTGTAATATGCTTATATATAAATTTTATGCAGGTGGTCAGATCTTCTTGAAACAGTGAAAACAATGTTGCCTTCAAAAGCCTGGAATAGCCTCTCACCTGATCTCTATGCGACATTTTGGGGTCTCACTCTTTATGATCTATATGTTCCTAGAAATCGCTACGAGTCTGAAATTGCGAAGCAGCATGCGGCTCTTAAAGCTTTGGAAGAGCTTTCTGATAATTCAAGCTCAGCAATCACTAAAAGGAAGAAAGACAAAGAAAGGATTCAGGAATCTTTAGATCGCCTGACTAGTGAACTTCATAAGCATGAAGAAAATGTTGCATCAGTTCGTAGACGACTGTCTCGTGAAAAAGACAAATGGTTGAGTTCTTGCCCTGATACTTTGAAAATTAACATGGAGTTCCTTCAGCGCTGTATTTTTCCACGTTGTACTTTTAGCATGCCGGATGCTGTTTACTGTGCTATGTTTGTGCATACTCTTCATTCCCTTGGGACTCCATTTTTCAACACAGTAAACCACATTGATGTACTGATTTGCAAAACCTTACAACCGATGATTTGCTGTTGCACGGAATATGAAGCAGGTCGACTTGGAAAGTTTTTGTATGAGACATTAAAGATAGCTTACTACTGGAAGGTAATGGACAATTGTAATGCTATTCTTCTTTTCTTCTTCTTTTGGCTTCGTTTCTTGCAATTATGTGAAATATCTTTTTCATTTCTTGATCTTAAACGATGCTTTCTGTCCAGAGTGATGAATCAATATATGAACGTGAGTGCGGAAACATGCCAGGCTTTGCTGTGTATTATAGATTTCCAAATAGCCAACGTGTTACATATGGCCAGTTCATCAAGGTCAGTTCTCTTGGGAAAAAGTGGCATAAAATTTCGTTTCTGTTGATCTGTTTTCACAAGTCTTATGCAAGTGCTTCATGTTTCATAAGATTTTTACATTCTAAATAAAAATGTGTCAGCTTTTGTTCCTCAATTTCCACTTAAATTATTTACCACAGATGTGTGGATGCTTTTATTGGCCTATTCACTGGTAAGTTGCGGATTCATGGCAGAAAATTATTCTCTACTTTGTAATTCATCTCATAGAATGGCCCATGATTTGTATTTACTACTTTAATCTTTTTTCAGTTTTCTTCTGAAATTTCGTTAATTTTGGAACACACTCTGTAAAGATTGCATTAGTGGGCCTCTTTGAATTATATTGTTGACTCACTTGACATGAGGCTGCTGTTTCATGTCTTTTTTCTTTTTGATAGCATCTCTGGTTGTCTCAATTGTTAATTGCTCAGGAAATAGTGTTGCTAGCATGCTATTGTCCTTAATGCTGACGCCAAACTCTTGTATTATCATAAGTTTTTCTTTTTGTCACCTCTGGCTCATTATCATTATCCAATTTCTGTTTTGTTGATAGGTACACTGGAAATGGAGTCAAAGGATATCTCGGTTGTTGATTCAATGCTTGGAGTCAACCGAGTACATGGAAATTCGAAATGCTCTTATCTTGTTGACGAAAATTTCTGGTGTTTTCCCTGTTACTAAAAGGAGTGGAATTAACCTTGAAAAGCGGGTATGAGAAATCAAGAATAATTGGCTTTAAATAACACTTTGTTATAATAGATATACTTTGTTTTCATTTTTTTCCTGCCTCTCCATACAGGTTGCTAGAATTAAAAGCGATGAAAGAGAAGATCTTAAAGTGTTGGCAACCGGTGTTGCTGCTGCCTTGGCTGCTAGAAAGGTGGGTAGTAATTTCAACACTGCAATCAATTGCTACTGCTATAATATAATCTAATTTTACTTGGCATATCCAGCCTTCTTGGGTTACCGATGAAGAGTTTGGCATGGGATACCTCGAAATAAAGCCTCCAGCTGCTTCGAAGTCATTGGCTGTTAATATAGCAGCTGGCCAAAGTAGTTCTACCCTTAATGTCTCTCAGAGTGAAGCTGCTGGGGGAAGAGCAGTTGCGACGGTAACTCAACATGGAGATTTTGGGAATTCAGCCAGAGAACCCAGAGCAAAGTCTGCGGATGGGAGGTCTGATAGAACTGAAAATGTTTCACATGTGAAATCTGATCAAGGACATCAAAAAGTAAAAGGTGGGTCATTGGTGAATGGGTCAGACGTTCAGTCATCTGTTTCTGCTGCTGCTGTACAAATTGGCGCATCAAGGTCAGCAGAGAATCAAAAGCAAATGGATGAAATGGCAAATAGAACGCTGGATGAAAGCATGGGCAGAGCTGCCTCAAAGAACTCTGCAGAATCTGAGGTATCATGTGGATTGTGCTTAATCTTAATGTTGTTAATGTGGACTTTTGTGACACTATCTGAGACATCCTCCTTGAGGCTAAAGACATCTTCTTCTTCAGTTCTTTTTGTTTGCATAAAATAATGGCAATGGTAGGAAATTATTTTCTAATGAAATATAGTATATTTTTCTGTAGCTTGATTGTGGTACTAAAAACTTTTGGCTTTTGCACTTCAGGGTACGTTGCAAAATATTAATTTCTTTTTATAATAAATTGTAAAATTTTCCACTTACACTATTTTTTTAATTTATTGTTGACTACGAGAGAATTTCACAAAAAATATTTTGTAGTCATTGTTTGGTTTTATTTTTTAAGGTTGTTGAAATTCAGAAATAACTTCCCATTTTGAATGTTGAGCTTACTTTTGCTTTTCTTTTGACTAGGAAAACATTTTCTATTCACTAATTTGCTATGTGCTCCAGATGTTGGAAAATCTAGACATTGTTTTCTGAGAAAGTATTTTTCTGGAAACAGACTCTTTCTTTTTGTGGCATATCCAGTTTTGGGAGAGACACTGCCCTCTGTATCCAGAATTAGTGGGATTAGTTAGGGACATGTATTCATGCCTTGTGTAAAGAAAATTTGAAGGCTGTAGTCATTAACAAGCATTGGCCCACGTAATTTCTAAGATAGTTTCTGTTGCACCTCCACTAATAATTGCATGGCAGTATGGACTCTATATGATTGGATGGAAATGACAATAATTGATCGATTATCATGTATTTGTTGTGTTGATATATATGCTTGAATCTCTTATTGATTTGTTTTTCTTAATTCTGGTATTGAAGGGGAAAATTAGTCTTTTTTTTTGCAATCTAAATCTATTGATTATTTGTTCAAAGTTTGGGAATGATTTGCTTTGTGCTCCTTTGGTGTGGCTTACCTCTTGTTTTTTTTTTTTTTTAACATGTGCCTTTGTTAACAGTCAAAAGCTTCTGGTAAAAGGTCAGTGCCTGCTGGATCAGTTAAAACACCTAAACAAGATCTTGGTAAAGATGACTTTAAATCTGGAAAAGCAGTGGGCAGAACTCCTGGCACTTCCTCCGGTGACAAGGACATCTCTTCTCATTTGTCTGATGGAAGGCAAGGAAGTGTTACCAATGTTTCTGCTGCGGTCACATCCAATGGTAATGTGGTTTCAGCATCAGCAAGGTGCTCAACCTCAAGTCATGGTGGTGAAGGCAAGACAGATGGTGGAGCTGGCAAATCTGTAGTAAGAGATGATGCTACTGAAGTTGCTGATGTTCAGAAGCCTCCTCGACTTGTTCATTCTCCTAGGCATGATGGTTCTCTAGCACCATCAAAGTCTAGTGATAAGCTGCAGAAGAGAGCTAGCCCTGGAGAAGATCCTGAAAGATTAATCAAACGCCGGAAAGGTGACACTGAATTGAGAGATTTAGAGGGTGAAGGCCGATTATCTGATAGAGAGAGGTCCATTGATGCTCGATTACTGGACCTTGAGAAAATGGGCTCGGATGAGCAAAATATACATAGAAGTACTGAAAAGCTTTTGGATAGGTCAAAAGACAAAAGTAATGAGAGATATGACAGGGACTATAGGGAAAGATCAGATCGTCCTGATAAATCTCGTGCAGATGATATATTAATGGAAAGATCAAGAGACAGGTCAATGGAAAGATATGGAAGAGAGCGTTCAGTTGAGAGAGGTGCTGATAGGAATTTTGACAGGCCTACTGACAAAGCCAAAGATGAAAGAAACAAGGATGACCGAAGCAAGCTGCGTTATAGCGATACATCTGTGGAAAAATCTCATGTTGATGATCGATTTTATGGGCAAAATCTTCCTCCTCCACCGCCTTTGCCGCCTCATTTGGTTCCCCAATCTGTTAATACTGGTAGAAGAGACGAAGATGCTGATAGAAGGTTTGGAGCTGCGAGGCATGCTCAGAGGCTTTCTCCACGGCATGAAGAGAGAGAAAGAAGACGCTCAGAAGAAAATTCTATGGTTTCACAAGACGATGCAAAACGTAGAAGAGAAGATGACTTTCGAGAGAGGAAGCGAGAAGAGAGAGAGGGGATGTCAATGAAGGTATGCATTTACTGTTGGTTCTTTATTCAATTTTCATTTTGGATTTTTTTTTTCTGTCGTCTGACGTTTCATAAAGCAATCATTGGCATTCAGATTGGACTTGAGTTTGACAGTGTAGATATATGTCATTACTTTTTTGACTCTGGTGTTGTCGGTCAATCCCCTCCTCCCTCCCCAGTCCCTGCGGTCTCTTTTTGTTTCACTGCTTAATATGAAGTGGGAGGAATGTGATGTGGTTGCTTGCTAAATTAAATTGCATTGACTTGAATTCAGTTGGCATTAAGCCCTATAATGCAAATTTTTGTTTGGTGTAGAGGTGATTATGGAAGAATTTGTATGTCCCGACGTTTATGCTTGTTTATTCTTATTCTTAGTTCCTGGATTGCCTAAAGGAGGCCATGGTCCTTGTGATAGGTAGTTGAGTCAGATTTACACATAGACACAAGTCAGTTATAGTTTGACTTGAGGATGCAAGTTTAAGTGAAAGTTTCATGTGCACATTACTTTTTCATTTACCTTGTTCAGGTCAGAGGGTTTCATTTCTCCTATATTATGTGTCCTTAGTCTGCTTTGCTGCTGACCATTAAAGACAGCACAATCAAGTAGTTGTTAGTTTCTATATTTTCCTTATTTTGAGATTTTAAATCATCGATTCACCAGTGCATTCTAAACTCTGTTATGGCCAATTAAGGGGTGCTTTTAAATGCTTTTGATAGAAATGCCTTTTTATTGGCACGTATTATGTTACATTTTGATTTTTTTTATGGCATTGATTTTGTTTTTGCCTTTTTTGCCATTATTATTTGAAGTGATTGGTAAAAAATGGGATAGATATTGTTATGTAATTTTTTTTTTTTTCAAATCAATTGGTCAAAGACCAGTTATAGGGGAAACCACAGATCGGGTAATTACATAGCACATCTTTATTAGGCAGAGATAAAGTGGACCCCACTAATCTTCCACGTCTGGGCAATTGCTGATTAGATGGAAGGTCCATGGATATTATGCACACTAAGGGACATGGCACTTCTAAGTTCTATTGTGAGATTGGGATAAGATCGAGTATTTGTGGGTGCCTCGTCTTGTTTAATAAATAAGCTTAGCTTGAGCCTAAAAGTCTAGGCATACTTGCATGCAGATCACTTTGCTTTCATTTGTCTCACTGTTTTGGCTAATCTTTGAAGTTGAACTATTATGTGTAGGTGGAGGATAGGGAAAGAGAAAGGGAGAGGGAAAGAGAAAAAGTGAACCTTTTGAAGGAGGAAATGGATGCTAGTGCAGCCTCTAAGAGACGGAAACTTAAAAGAGAACATTTGCCCTCAGGGGAAGCTGGTGAGTACTCTCCAATTGCTCCACCACCTCCACCTCCTCCTATTGGCATGTCACAAACATATGACGGAAGAGATCGGGGGGATAGGAAGGGAGCCATGATCCAGCGTGCAGGTTACATGGAGGAACCACCTATGAGGATTCATGGCAAAGAAGTAGCTGGCAAAATGACTCGTCGTGATGCAGATCCGTATCCTCAAAACTCATTCTTAGATTGCTTTCATAAGCTATACACATGCACCATTTAATATACTCATTCTTAAGATTGCTTTCATAAGCTAGACACATGCACCATTTAATTGAATATGCATGCCTATTATGTTAGGCCGTATTTTGAGTGATGCAAATTGCACGGGAATACCTTATACTTCAAAGTTATATCAATGTATTTATGATTGTGTGGTTGGTGATTTGATCTTTAATGGACACCAGCCTACCGAAATCATTAACATAGCACATGATTTTTATAATTTTTATGTTAGGCCATCGCATCTATGTTTGGCATCATTTATTTATTTGAAATAATTATTTTACCACAATGTGGTAGACCTTAATCACATTCTAGGATGTATGACCGAGAATGGGATGATGAGAAGAGGCAAAGAGGAGAGCAGAAGCGGAGGCACCGGAAGTAATGTCCTCAATAATGGAACATGACGAGCTGATTTTGGGTGCATCAATATCAACATTTGTGATTATTTTGTTTCCATTGGTACTCCAATTTCCTGTTAAATTGTACCGGACTAGCTGTTGTAGCTCCTGATTTTGGTGCTTATATCTAATATTTCATTAATGATGAGAGATGATCGATGAAATTTTTGTACCATATTGTATATTGTGATCACCATAGTATAGTGTATCTAACCAAATATTTCTCCGCTCAATTTCATATGAAATGTAAATAAAATTGAGTTTTGGTTTCAATTATTTGCCATTTCAGTTTCAAGTCTTTTGAGCTGCAGCTTTGTGCTTTACCCCGAGTATGGGGACCTGTTGTTGATTATATCAACTTGTTATCACCGAATGAAAAGAAGCTTGGCAAATGCATGTCAGGAGAACAACAGAGCTAAGGTTGTAGCTCAATTTTTCTAATAAAATAAATCTTAGTGGTGGTTATGCAAAGCTCATCGTAGATGTTTACCTTGTTGGAGAGAATGACTTTTTGGGAGTCTTACATTTTTCGAGCTTAGGTTCAGCTCATAAAAGGGTCTTTCTTTGTAATCAGATTGTTGAAATAATGAAAAATTCTTTTGTTCGAGAAAAGATAAGAAATTTAGAACTGAAGATAGAAGATAAACAGACATGACATGATAATATATGGCAGAAATTAAGAACAATTTAAATACGCATCTCCAATTGTTACAAAAAAATGTGTATGTAATTAAATAAAAATGGACTGACTCAACAAGGACATAGACGATCGATGCCCACATCTCTGAAATGATTCTCTTGCAGCATGGATAAACAAACCTATATTATCCTATAGCCAAACAAACTTAAATAAAACAAATCAACCCACCATCATAAACTACAGCCACTCCATCCATTTCCTTAGCTCAGGTGTAAAATTCTACAACAACAAACATTTTCTGAAACATTCAACACCCCCTATTAGATCACTATCCCCATTGATATGCAGGATTACTCGCAGGCCATCTATTGCAATTTGACATACAAGTATTATAGTAATTATTGTAAGGCTGACAAAAAGGATTATAAACTTGCATTTGCCATTGATTGTCAACTTTCTCTTCTCCTCGTATTTCTTTCCCATGTTCATAGCCATTATTGCTAATTCCATTAGGGTTTATCAAGCAATTATCAATTGAAGCATCAAGTAACGCCTCCCAATTATCACTTTCACCCTCTTCCAATTTAATCAATGGTTCCATCAACTCTTCTAATTTTTCCTCCAACTTTCTTGGAAAAAACCCATTAGTATTTTCTTGATCAAATGTCACCCACTGATTAGTACTCACTACAATTTGCTTATTGTTATGATGATCTCCCCTTTCATCTTCTTCACTTGAACTTGATTTATGAGACTCGACCCAAGAACCTGGAGATGTAGCAGAAGAAGATGAAGGCTCAGTTAATTGCCACATCCCATTAAGAAAATTCTCTAGAGCTTTGATTTGTATCTCTGGAATTCTTTCTATAAAAGGATATTCATAAGACCCACATAACCCTTCTCCCTTGCACCAATCAAAAAACTCACAAAGTTGCTCTGCTTGCAGAGCTGCTTTCTTGTAAATGCTGAACGACAATAGACAACTCCTATACGGCATTTGCATCAAGCTATCTAAAACTAAAACGACATCCTTTTTAAATGTAGTATAACAAACAAAACTCTCTCTTATTATATGTTTCATTGCTGATTGGACAATAAAACTTCTTGCAGCTACATCTGTTGGCCTACAATCCATTACTCGATCAATTAGGCTTTGAAGTTGCTGCAAAATTTCAAGATTTCTATTTACTTGTTTAATCTTTGCTGGCAAACTTGCTATTATTTCTTCCTCTTTCTCATCTGAATCTATCTTCTTCTCTAAAGAAAAGCAATAATGAAGTGCTTCATCGAGCAATTGAGCGTAAGATCTAATAAAGAGAGTATAATCTTCAGGATTTGACGAGGAGTCGTCGCGAAACTGACAAGGGTAAAGAGAGAGAAAACCATTAGATCTTGCCCATAATAATTCAGCTCGAAACGGGCTGTTCTCCGGTAAGGAGCGGAGCAGGCGGTGGAGAAGGAGAAGGCACTTGAGTGCAACTTTCCAAGAGCGAGTTCTTCCAAAACGTCGAGTGAAACTAAGGGAAAAAGAATGAAACGACGGGGGAGAAATGGAGAATATTTTCAAAAGTTCGCGTATGTATTTTTCAGGTACTGGTAAGTCATCAGGAGAAGTTGCTTTGACAATGGTTAAATCAATGTCACAAAATCCTCCAAAAGTTACTATTTTTGCATAGCTTAGAGAGCTATGCTCTTTTAGGGCACAAAGGACTTGCTTCACTCGCCTGTGCATGGTTACAAGCAGAGACAGAGACACAGGGATCAATTAGAGGAGGAAGAAGAAGAGGTGAGGGAGAGGCATTATTTAAGGATCAAATGCCTAGAAAACGACGGATATATTGTATGATTATGTTAAAGAATCTAAACATAATTGATTTGCAATTGATTGACAAAATCAATGGAATGCATATTTGAGTTTTTTTTTTAATTATTATTTAGAGTT
Organism: Jatropha curcas; assembly: GCF_014843425.1. The sequence goes on along the minus strand of NW_023591334.1, from coordinate 127,530 downwards.
ACCTAATATATTTCAGCAGCGGTAATTGTTTTAAGAGTTATTTTATTAGCCTTTCATCATCCAATAATACAAAGGAGCAGCGTTTCTTTTAAATTTTAAATATTATTCATTCTGTTCTATCTATATAGACTCATTTTTCTTTTTCATCCGTCTTAAAATATAATTCTATTTCATTTTTTAAAAGATCATTGTTATCTAATTTTTTAATATATTCATATTTAATGTATATTTATATTCTCAATTTATATCCATCATTTAATACTATAAAGGAATATTTTGAAAAAAATTAAACAAAAAACATAATTCAACTATATTAATTAATTTTTCTTAATCTATATGAAAGTAAACTATATTTAGTTACGTAGACGGAGGGAGTAATGTAAATAACATGTAATCAAGTATTACCAAATCAAAACATTGTCTACGTTAACCTCAATGGGTTATGAATTCAATTCTTATTATTGTTTGAATTTTTCATGAGTATTTTTCTTCTTTTTTTTTTTTTTTTGAGAAATTTTTTCATGAATATCAGTTTTGAATTTAAAGCTTTTTTTTCAAATTTTTTATAAATTTTTTCATTTCAAAATTCATGAAGCGCAGTAATACTTTTTCACAGATCATTGATTTTGCAGGAATCGTTTTACTAAATTTAAAACATGGTGAACCATTTTAAATTGTGACCGTTTTTTTGCTTCTTCAAATCGGTCGCAATTACGTTTTAGCTACCAATTCATAAATATCTGTTGTAATTGTCGTTATTTTATTCGCAATTATATTTTAGCGACCAATTCATAAATATCTGTGGTAATTGTCGTTGTTTTTTTTATATGTATCACATAGTTTAGTACCAAATTATCTTTGGAATTGTCAAAGTTAATTACAATTACAATGAGATACTGCTGTACTTTTTCTATTATTTTTAACGAAAAAAAAAAAAAAAGCTTACTGTACTTCACTAAATAAATGTTGGAAAGTAGGAAAAAAACAACAAAATAATCCAATTATAATAAGGGTGATCTAATATTAGATTATGAATTAATTAGGATTTTTTTTTTCTTTTTTCTCTAATTGTCTTTACCTTGCTGCTGTACATTTGTTATATATTGGGACAAAGTATTGTGTGCAATCCGTATGAACTTGAAAATTGTTCATCACAGCAATTAGAATTAAAATAAAATTTTTAATTTAACTTAATTAATTAGTGTCTTGCATGTAATTATAATTAATTTAATTTCTTACAACACGTTCTTGACATATGCAACTATTAGATGAACTGAGCTTAAGATTTTCAGTATCGATTGCACTTGTCAAACCTGATAAAGAAATGTTAAAAGAAAATGATAAATGTGAAAAGACAAAATTAGAAGAACAAATTTGATCAAGAAAAAAAAAACATAGATATTAATTAATAAAATGAAATAAATAAATAAAATTTGCAAAATATAATATTAATTTATTATAATATGAAAAACGGTAAATACTGACTAGATACATATACCAATTTAAAGAGGAGTCGATTAGGTGGAAATGTTGATAAAATTAAAAAAGATTTTAGGATGTGATGATAAAATAAAAATATTTATACCACATTTATGAATTCTTAATTTCCACAATTTTTGTTTTTATTTTGGTCATTATATTTATACCATATTCAAATAATCAAAGCAAAGACTCCAAAGTCATTAAAAAAACAAATAAATGAAAGAAAGAAAGAAAAATGCCTACACCAGAATACACGTATTTCAATATTAAGCTAATAGTTTTAAATTAAAAAAATAATTCAAGTGGTTAAATAATTATTATCATTTGATTTTTAGTCATTTCATGTCGTTATTGCCATATTGAATCTTTGATTTCTCTTTGTAGATGGGTAATTACTAATTGGCATAAATTGAGAAATAGTTAGTATATTGGAGGTTTATTCTAATTTTTAAGTTGACCAATTCATAGCAGCTCACAGTGAAACAATATATTATGTATTTATTTATTACGGTCTGATTTTATTAATATTCATTTTAGAAATATTGAAAATAATATTTTTACATAGACGATATTAATTATTTTAATAACTATTAATTATTTTAGAAATTTTAGTATTCTAGTAATTATCTAGCTAAACATTAGGGTGATTATAATTTATTTTAGTAGTCAAAACATTAAACATTAGTTAAAAGTTGTTCTTCTAACATCACTATATATTTTGGTGATGAAATTGAATTTTAGTATATGATGAAAATTTTCATAATAAGGGTACAGTTGTTTCTAAAAATAACTTATTTTAGAAATTTTTTTTAAAATATATTTTCAAATGACTCGTTTTCTATTGTAATATTGAAAATTAAGTAGAAAATATTAAACTTTTTAATTTATAAGACAATAAAAATATTTATAATTATAAAAATTTCATATTTTAAAAATTTATAATCAAATATAAGAAAATATAAAAAAATGATAAATTATGCTAATCACGGGTAACCGACGGTAAGATGCCCATCGTTGTTATCCATAGTTAATAAATTAAAATTAATAAGATTGAGTCACTAACTCACAAGTCACATCTCAATTGCCAGGCCATCAAGATTCAAGGCAGCAACCAACCTTCTTTAAACTCTGTTTCATGACTTGTACATAATTATTCTGCATTTTCTGTGAAGTCAATAAAGAGTTTAATGCTAAAATAAAATCTAAATGAAAGTGCAATTTTTCACTTTGAATTCATCAGGTGAAACAGCTTATTCTTTATTTTGAATTTCATGAGGTGAAACTGCTTATTCCGCATGCGCTAAAATAATACCAACGGATTATATAGTTTGAGTAATTTTTATTTGACTAGTCAAATTGGTGACTAGATTAATAATATTTTAATTCACTATGAAAACGAAATTGTTCTAAAGTTGAGTTTCCAACCTCATTCCAATAATAGGAACCCAAGACAAACAAATTAACAATTTCTTGACTATGACCAATAATAAACTTCTTCTTTTCATAATAATTAAATTAAATAAGATTCATAGCACATAAGAAAATGAAAAATGAAATTAATTTAACCAATTAAATACAGAGTGCTATCTTAAAAAAATCCACAAAAGCCATCTCATCAAAGTCAACAAGTCATGCGTCAACGCAGTACCACTCTTTCTAAAGCAGCAGCAGCCATTAAAACGCGTTCAACACCTATAGAGAAGCCATATCTTCTCTACCATTTCACACCATTAAACAATCCATGTCTCTCTTCTTCCTTCTATTTGCTTTTCTTCTCTTTTCAAGCCCTTCACCATCTTCACAACAAAACCTAACTTCTTTCTCCTCCTCAGACTTTCCATGGCGTCTAAACCAGAATAAGTCCCTTCTTTCTCCCAACTCCACCTTCGCAGCTGGTTTCTGCCCACTACCCAATTCTCCAAATCGTTTCAGCTTCTCAATTTGGTATAACAATAAGTTGGCTACCGTTGTTTGGTCAGCTCATACAAATGGTTCTCCTGTATCACTCACCGCAAACGCCTCTCTGGTCATTGCCCCCACCGGCGAACTCCGCCTCATCGATTCTCAGTCGACATATCCGTTTCCTGGTGCGCCAAAATCGAATTCTACTAAACTTTCCTTAACTGAAGGAGGAAATCTTGTTTATGGCGATTGGCAGAGTTTCAATTACCCAACCGATACGTTCTTGCCGAATCAAATCATAAACGGAACTAATCTTGTCTCCAATAATGGTAAGTTCAGCTTTTCGAAATCCATATCTCTGGTTTTCAATAATACTGAAACATATTACACGGCGTCTAGCGGCTTTATACAGCTAAGGACAGATGGTAGCGTTGGTCAAGCAAGCGGAGCTTCAATCATTTCTGCTGATTTTTCTACTAACAGTACGGAAGCCCGGTTGCGAAGACTAACTCTTGACAACGATGGCGTTTTGAGACTGTACAGTTATGATCCATATCGGGTTCAGTGGGTTGTTGTTTGGCAAGCAATTCAAGAACTGTGTAAAGTTCATGGAGTTTGCGGGCCTAATGCAATATGCATGAACGATGGATCAGATACTACTTCTTGTGTTTGCCCGCCAGGATTTAGGCAAAGCTCTACTAACAAAGATTCTTGTGAAAGAAAAATTGCTATTAATCCGACCACAAAACCCAGATATCTTCGTCTTGATTATGTCAATTTCACTGGCGGGTCAGATCAGAGCAATTTGAACGTTAGAAATTTTTCTTCTTGTGAATCAAGTTGCTCGAACAAACCCAATTGTCTCGGTTTTATGTTCAAATATGATGGGCAAGGCTATTGTGTTCTTCAACTTGATCGATTGCTATATGGGTATTGGTCTCCAGGAACTGAAACCGCCATGTTCTTGCGTGTGGACAGCTCTGAAAGAGATAAATCTAATTTCACCGGTATGACTAGTGTGCTGGAAACTACATGTCCTGTTAAAATCAGCCTTCCTTTACCGCCTGAAGAGTCAAATACTACAACAAGGAATATTGCTATAATTTGTACGTTATTTGCCGCGGAATTGATTTCTGGGGTTTTGTTCTTTTGGGCATTTTTGAGAAAGTATATCAAGTACAGAGACATGGCTAGGACTTTAGGCCTAGAATTCCTTCCCGCCGGTGGGCCTAAACGGTTCACTTATGCAGAGCTCAAAGCAGCAACTAATGATTTCTCTAATGCTAATGCTATTGGGAGAGGTGGATTTGGTGATGTTTATAGAGGGGAACTGACCGATAAGCGAATTGTTGCAGTCAAGTGCTTGAAACATGTTACTGGTGGTGATGGTGAGTTTTGGGCAGAGGTTACTATTATTGCCAGAATGCATCATCTCAATTTAGTTAGATTATGGGGTTTTTGTGCTGAGAAAGGACAGAGGATTTTAGTTTATGAGTATGTGCCTAATGGTTCTCTCGACAAGTATCTTTTCCCTGCGGGTCAAATCACATCTTCAGGGTCTGAGGTAGAGTTGGGTCCGATGGCGATTGATGGCCGAAAACCGATTCTTGACTGGGGAATCCGGTACCGGATTGCTCTAGGTGTGGCAAGAGCAATCGCATATTTACACGAAGAGTGTTTGGAGTGGGTATTGCATTGCGATATCAAACCCGAAAATATTCTTTTGGGTGATGATTTTTGCCCGAAAATATCAGATTTTGGATTAGCCAAGTTGAGGAAGAAGGAAGATATGGTAAGTATGTCTCGCATTCGGGGTACTCGTGGATATATGGCACCCGAATGGGTCAAAAGCGATCCGATTACTCCTAAAGCAGATGTTTACAGTTTTGGAATGGTGTTGTTAGAAATTGTGACTGGTTCTAGGAACTTTGAAATGCAAGGCTCTTTGATGGATAGTGAGGATTGGTATTTTCCTAGGTGGGCATTTGATAAGGTATTTAAGGAATTGAAGGTTGATGACATTTTGGACCGTAAGATTAAGCATTGCTATGATGCTAGGCTGCATTTTGATATGGTGGATCGGATGGTGAAGACGGCAATGTGGTGCCTTCAAGATAGGCCGGAAGCGCGGCCATCAATGGGGAAGGTTGCTAAGATGCTGGAAGGGACGGTGGAGATCACTGAACCAAAGAAGCCTACCATCTTCTTCTTAGGAGATGCATAAATAATTGGTCTAAGCTATGAGTTTCTTAGTGTTGTTTTTGTATTTTTTTTTTTTTTTTTTTTTTTACCATCTTTCTTCTGTAGGAGATGCATAAATAATTGGTCTTAAGCTATGAGTTTCTTAGTGTTGTTTTGTATTTTTTTTTTTTTTTTTTTTTTTTTTTAATACGAGTGTTGTTTTTGTTTTTGATGCATTTAATCTTTGTTTTAGAATTGTGTATATTGTATTCTCTTGTAATGCTCTTTCTTTCTTTCTTTCCTTTTTTTTTTTTCTTAAACCGGTATTTACTTAATGTTATTTTTTGTTTTAGGTATAAGCTATAAGTTTCTTAATGTTAGCCTTTGCAGTTCATTGAAATATGTAAATAAGAATTTTTATTTCTAAATATTAATTAAATAGGCTGATGGGGTATAGTCTATTTGTTCCTATAATTGTATAATAACTAATTCTGAACCTGCGCGATGCCCAGATTGTATAATTTTTATTTTTTTAATTAAATTTTAATGTAATTTTCAAAAAAATTATTCTAATTTTTATTTGTGTTGTTTTAATTTATATAATTTACTTATGTCGGAAGATAAAATAATAGATTTTTTTAAAATTCTCAAACATTGAACTAAAATATTAATTAGCACGATTAATTATTATAGGAAATTATTATTATTCAATTGATGTATTTAGTTAATAATTTTTTTTCTTTGAAATTCTCATATATTCGAATTAAATGAAGTATAAGAATTTTTAATTTTAATGAAATAAATTTTAGTACATTAAAATTAATATTTTAATTCTATTTATTTTATTTAATTAATTTAATCATTATTACATTATTTAATTATTTTTTTATTAACTATAACTCTATTATAACTCCATTAGTTTTTTTTAGAATAAAAACTATTTAATAAAAATTTTTATATTTATTATAGATTAATTATAATGAAATCTTATTAGTTAAATTATAATTTCATTATTTAATAAAGGACATTTAATTTTTATTTAAATATAAAAGATATTAATTATAATGAAAAAATAAAAATATCATGTTATCACTTTCATATTTTAACATATCGTCATATAAGCATTTTGACTTTAAAAATTATATATTTATATAGATATAACAGTATATTGAACCTCTCATAAAATAAAATAATACTAATTAAATGAACTTTTTATTGATGATTTTTCTATTAAATTATGATGAAATATTAACAAAATTTTGATTTTTTTAACATAATGTCATCAAATTAAACAAGATTTCTTTTCATTTTAAACATAATGAATCTCAATTCATCTCATATATTTGGATTAAATTTTTAAATAAATTTTGGTTTTTTTCTTGAAAGGATAAAATTGAAACAAAGAAATTTTTACATTCTTTTATTGACTAACTGAAAAATAGCTAACTATTAAAATAAAAACTATTTAATCAGATAACAATACTTAATTAATTTGTCAAAATAAAAATTATGACTTGTAAATTACATCAAGCTGTAAATTCAGTAACATTCGCCCTTTCTTTCTCTAGCCGTTAAACAAGTATTTTGTCCTTGTTGCCTTCAAGTGGACGCGCAGAAGAATAAAGAATTAAAAATATTAAATCGGAATTTGTACAATAAAATTATAATTGTGGAATTGGACTCCACTGTTGGACCGTTGATGGAAGACTTGGAATTTCATCGAATGTGCTTGGACTACAGTTTTACGTCAATTCAACGCCTTGACTATAATTTTCATGCCTTGTTTATTTTTCCCAATGAAATATTTTTTCAATAATGCTTTTTTTTATCTTTTTAGTTTCCCAAATGGAAAATTTCCCAAGAAAATAAACCGTGACATTAGCACTTCTACAGTTGGATTATTAACCTAACAATTTATAATTTTCAATTGATGGAACACCTAAAAATAATCTTCGGAGCAAGAACTTCAAAAGGCGGAAAATTTCACCTTGTTTGTCCTCGTTAATTAATTTTTACACATGTAAATATAATTTAATTTTTTATAATTTTTATTATAAATTATAATATTAATATAATTTATTATAAATTTAATATTAAAAATAATTTATATTTTAAATTAAGAATACTCATAAAATAAAAAAATAGCATTTTATGAAATAATAATAAAATAAAACAATTCAATAATTAAATAACTTGTTAAGGAAATAATATATTTATAATAATAATATTATTATTATAACTTGACAACCAACATCAAAACAAAATTACTTATCAATTAGTTTGAATTTTTTTATAACAACTTAAATTTGATTAACTTAATTTTTTCATATATAATATAATATCGTAAACTATCTATGTTATTAAAATATAATAAATCAGTATCAACTATTATCATAATTAATATATTAAGCATTATTTTAAAGCTTCATTTATAATTTTGATATTTTTATTTTACTTACTCTATGGGCATAATTAATTTTATACGTGCTTTTTTTGAGAAAAAATTATTTCAATGTATTCTATGATTTTTTAATATAACGTGTTATATCATAATTTTATATTATATTATATTATATTATATATATAATTTTAGTGATTTTATGTTCTATTTTATACAAAAAATAAATTTTATAATATATTCCTTAAATTCCTTAATAAATAATAATAAATTACAGTATTTTGTAAAATAAGTTTCTGCAGGAAATAATTATAAACCAGATCGAAATTCTAAAGAGTTATCTACAAAAAATACTTATGGGTGTGACTCAATTGCAAATACATGGTATTCCTGGATATCGCGCAACAATCTCTCTAGTTGTAAGAAACTTTAATTAAGGATGCAATCTATACCGTTCCTGCATTTGATAAAATATGAAATCCGAAGGTTTATGCTCTACCTAAGTTTCTAAGTAAACGTAAAAATTTGGCATATGATAACCTGGTTATTAGTCTATTGGCAGCCCATATTTAAAAATTAATTTCCTTATATTAAGTTGAATATCGTACATACAACGCGCTAATACTTATATCGTCAAGACATTGTATTTACCTGGAGTAACCAATAAGAGGGAATGCGTAACTTAAAAATAAATAAAATAAACTTAAAAAAATATTATATTAATAAAGACTTAGAAAAGATTAAATTAAATGATTCACTCTCAAAAAACTAGTATACATTTATATAAGTCTTACAGACTAAGTTTTACCCCATAACTATTATAATAAATGCATTCCTATATAATAATACTATAAAACAGAAGTTAATATCACCGAAGATCCAAAAGTCCCAAAATTTTATTTAGATGTATATAACTTTTTTTATTAAACCCTCATAATTTTATTTTCAAATTAAATTAAATTGAAGAAAATCATTTTACATGTTTTTTACCTTTTCAGTTACGGTATCCTGTAAAAAAGATAGTAATGTATATACTGTAATTTTTATAGTTAGGATGTTCCAATGAAAATATACATCTTGAAAAATTACTATATACTAATGTAATAATTAAATTATTAAGTAAATCTTTTTACCCACATTACTTTTTTTTGACTGTAGCATGTTTAAAAGTCTAATTTAACTGACTTTTATAATAATATTATTAATCTTGTTTATATACCCGATCTCAATTAAAGTTATAATTTGTACTTGCTCTATCCCTACCTTTCTCCTCCTCCCAACCCCCCCCTCCACCTCTCACTCCCCCCCTACCCCCCCTCATATACCACTCCAATTTAGTTTTTTGATGGATTATACCCTAAAAGAGATTCCCAAATATGAGGTTTACCGCACAATATTTGATACCAATCTGACGAAGGGTTACAGGAAACTAACACGTGCCGCGCAACGTATTTTAAGTTCCCAAGATATTTGGTCTCTGTGATAATAACCTATAGTTCAACCCCTTCTGTGGCTTGATTTGTTGACGTAGATTAATTTGGGAATAATAAAGTAATCTTTCACATTTCTAAGTAGGGCGTTTCCTCATGGCGAATCCCCTGGCGGCACACACGCTTATGGTGACATCTACAATCCTATACTCAACAGTGATATATGACTAATGTTTAATGTTTGTTTTTCTGTTTTTCGCTATTAAAAAATCAGTAGACGTTTAGATTAACCCCACGTTACGAGAATCCCTATATATCGGCAACAGCTATGAAATGTGCCACGAGAGCTTGCTGTAAATCTAAAAAATCTAGTCTGTGTGTGTATAACCTGATTAATTTCCTAACACAGATTCTAAGATAACAATGGTTTTCCTCTAAATTTCGATTAAAGATTTTTGAATTTTCCCCTTCAACATATCGCCTACGTCGAAAAAAAACAGCGGAAGTATGTCCTGGAGAAGTAAGGGCGGTAAATTTTATTTTTAACTTCGCGGGAATTCCCAATTTGTATTTAGTTGACCACCGGTACCCGCCCAACCCCCTCGTCTATTTCTCCTTCCCCACTCGTGACCTCTCAAGTTTTATACTATGTTACATTATTAAGAGCATTAGTTCTTCTTCTACCATATGCCTTCACACGTGATAGATACAGACAATATCTTAAAAGTTAATTGTCATTAAGGGATTAATAAGATTTATAAGGTGAGACCTTTTTGTATTTCAGTTGGAGGACCGGTGTACTCTGCTATTTATACAAATGTTTCAATAGTTTTAGACTAATCTTTTTAAGATCTTAATCGGCTCCTTTCGTTAACCGTATAATTATTCGGTATATATATATATATATTTTTTTTTTGATTTAAATAGAAGATTAATTAACATAATCAATCAAGATGAACATGACGAATTAAAATTAAATTATCTTTTTTTAACTAATCAAATTAAAATTCTTAATAATATTTTTTCCAATCCATAAATTTAGTAAGGGCGTTTTTTTCAATTCCATTGTCCGCCCACCCGTTTCCACTTATATATATTTAATTTAAACTTATTTTCTCATTCTTAAAAAAAAGAAACTAAAGTTTTATAAGATATATGTATGATTTAAGTTGATGTTGCATATACAGGTGACTAAAAAAATCTCTTTGTTAAAAAATGTGAGGTTTAATTCTTCCTTTTCTTCAATTCGGACATCAAAGTTTAATTATTATTGATTGTTGTTTATGTTTTACTAATCAGTGATACTTTGGCACTTTTATTATTGAATAATTGAATGAGTTATATATATGTTCAATTATAATTGAATGATTCAATTATGTCATTGTTGTTTATATCACTCTGAATAATGACACATTGGACACTTTTTTCGACATGCAACACATCCAACACTTTTATTATTGAATAATTGAATGATTTAATTACCCTTATTCTTTTTATAAATTTATTTTCATGTTATATATAGTATATATATTTCATTTATGGTTGAGTTTTATGATTTTATTTTTTTTCTTTTTATATTATAGATATTAGCTTAAATTTACTTTCTCTTTTTGTTATTTTAACTAAAATTTTATGGGATTTAGTTTTTGATACATAACCTAATATATAAAAATTGAATCTCTTTGTTAAAAAAAAAAAGTAATATACAATGCATTTTTGTGTTTTTTACTTTTTCTTGTTACTCTTTTTATATTTTAGATATTAATTTAAATTTACTTTCTATTTCTTTTTTTCATAACTAAAATTGCACGGGATATGGTTTTTAATGCATAATCTAAACTGGTGTTGCATGTAGAGGTGGCTAATCTCCTTACTAAAAAATGTGAGATTTGAATCCTTCTTTTTTTTAATTTTGACATCAATTTTAATCATTATTTATTTATTTTTCATTATACTGAATAATAATATGTTGGGCACTTTATTATTGAATAATTGAATTATTTTAATTACTTCTATTTTTTTTAGTTTCTTTTGATGTTCTATTTTTCGCATACATTTTATTTATTTTAATATTTGTGATTTTTACTTTTTTTTTTCTTTTACATATAGTTAATTATTTTCATTTATTTATCAAAATTTTCGACGGGACATGTCATTCAACCTACTATATGTCTTTTGAGTGCTATTTATGGTTGAAATAAACCCATGCGATCATCTTACTATATAATGTATATATGTTTATAAATTTATTATCATTATGATATCGAATTTTTTAATATAATGCTTGTTTAAATTTTTTTATAATTTAATTATAAAAATATTTCTACAATGTTGAATATGAAAATATTTCTATAATATATCACTAAAATAATGAAGTATTAAAATATTAGTCTTTATCGAACCTTGTAAAATAGCAATGGCTATTTAAAAATATTTTATTATCAAATTTATTTTTATTTTTATATTTTTCTCATTATAATCATTGTACTTAAAAATAAATGATGAACAAAAATATCCTTAATAATTTATTCTTATAACAACGAAGAATAAATATTAAAAAAAGAGATAAATATATCCTAATATTTTGTAAAAAAAATATTTTAACTCAATTATGAATATTTTAATTTAGCAAGCTTAATATTAAAATGATAAAAAATTACAATTTTTTTAGTAATATATAGTCAATATATAATATTATTATTTCACAGACAAAAATTTAATAGAAAATTATATATAAAAATATTGAGATTAGAGTATATCCAATGGGTACAATCACGAGCAACACACATCAGAAAAAATAAAACAAAATAATTAACTATACATTTTTGTTGCTTTATATGAGAAAATAAAAAGATGGATAGTCTTATAGTTGATCCAAGTTACTATTGTATGGAAAAGAAAAAAAAGTAAATGATTCAGTTGGCATTTGTTAGTTATCATTTATTCCTTATGCGTGTGTTTTTTAAAAATGAAATTTATTCCGATTTAATGAATATTTGCTTCTATTCAATTCTAATAGAATGTTATTTAATAAATGAATGGAGATAAATATTAAAAATTATACCCAACTGTAGATTGAAGTAATCGAATTAACTAAATCCGCATGTTTGCGCACTCTAATTTTATTCCTGTTGAACATTTACCTACACCATAACCATTAAACTAAGGAAAATATTTTATATTAATGCCACCCACTTAATTCAGAAATAAAAATAATAAGAATGGAATTAAAAATGAAACGTGTCACCATTTTATTCGTTTACATTTCGTTTCTTCACCAGCACTTGCAAGCAATACCATATCACCACGGCCCATCACGATTCCATAATGAAATTATGAAATACAGTATTAAACAAAAAAAAAAATCAAATTGTTTAGTAGATTTCTTGTTTTTTCACGTTATTTAAAAGGTTTTTTGCAAAGTCAAATAAATCTCTGATAAAATCAAATCAAATTAAAGTTTTAAACACAAACGGCCTTAAGAAATATCATCTAATTAAAACAGAAAACTCAACTTACACAGAGATAAACATCGAGAAACGAGAAATGGGTAAAGAAGATACACTCACACCACCGTTTTTTACCAAATTCAGCAACCTCACCACCATATAAATACCTATTTTTGAATCCAGGAAGGCCTCTTTGAATTTTGGATCTCTTTTTCCTTCACGAGATATCCATGGCGTTGAGATCCTCTGGTAGAAAGCTGTCCTTCGAGATTCTAAATGGAAGTAGCTCCATTGAAGAAGACCAGTTTTTGTTTTACCGATCAAATTCTGATCCGATCGAGAAAGTCTCCACGAGTCGGAAAAAGAAGAAACACAAGAAAAAGAAGCCACCTCTTGAATCTTACTCCATAATTCGTGAAGATCCGATCACCGAAACGAGTTTCACCGATTCTAATTCCGTTCAAAATGTTACCCGAAATGGAAACGTGGAGAACGGGAACGTGTTTTTGGAAAACGGAAGCAGTAGTTTTATTGCATATGGAGGTGGAGGGAGTTTGTCCTGTACTGTGAGTGATGTTACAGAGGTTGCGGAGTGTCACAGTCTGTATAACAACTGTGGTGGAGAGTTGAGGCAGAGGAATGTGAGTAATGGCGCCGGAGGAGGAGTAGGAGGAGGAGAAGAAGAAGAGATGCTATCGTATTCGCGGGTTCAAGAGAAGGAGATGGAGGAAAACGGAGTGGAGGTAAGTTCCGTGGACAAGCAATGGAGGAGTGAGCCTAATGGGAGTGCTATTCCTACTGCGAAGTTGGAACCTGCCGAATCATTGGATTGGAACCGGCTCATGGCGGAGGATCCTAATTGTAAGTGAAGGCAATCATCGAGCGCTACTCTCTCTCCCTCCGATTTACATCTCAGAATGCTATAAATGCTAGGAGTTTATGTTCATGTAAGGTGTTTTAGAAATCCGACTTTGAAAAAGCATGGGCTCATTTTTTTGGTTAATTTCTTACTCCGGAAACTTAGTCCTGTTCTGCTTGCAATTAATAAGCTGTGGAGAAACGTTTGGATGAGATGATAAATGCTCATCCTATGAATGCATGCATGCTTATCCTCACTATTCAGGGATCAGATCACAGGCACTCATTGACCTTGTGGTTTATATTGAAGGATTTCGGGCCCAGTTCATTTTCTTTTGTTTTTGCTGAATTTCTTGTTCCTGAGTCACTGTTATGGCTGCTTAGGGGAAAATGGTGGTGTAAGTGACTAAATATAGAGAAACTTAAAATTTTTTTTGTTGATAATGAACTAATATACCAATGTCAATTGGATTCATATTTCACTTGTTTACACTATGTTTGAAATTGAATATCAACCAAGCCATCTGCATTACATATGCTACTCTGTTTTCTTCATGCATATTTAGCTCTCTCTCCTGATAATTATTAGTTCCGTATTTTCTTCCTGATATGTATGATCGTCTATACTTCGTTTGTCATGCTATCAAAATGTCCTTGTTCATTTGCATCTTCATGCTCTAAGGGTTTTGGTGCTTGATTTTATGTTAGATCTCTTTTCAGTTGAGACTTCGCCAGTGAAGTACTTTACCGGTGAAATGTATAAAGGAAATTCATTAAGGAGCACAACAACTCTTGGCAGTGAAAAAGAAAGGGAGAGAGTGTATGATACTATCTTTCGCTTGCCATGGAGATGTGAACTGGTAATCTCACCTTTCGTTTTCTTACTGCAAGAAAGCTGGTGTTATGCTTTGGCAATCCTTGCTTTCAAATTTTCTGTTTGTTTTAATTAAGATAAGTTCCCTTGCATTGTCATGCTTCATTAATGCAACAGTAATTTTGCAGCTCATAGATGTCGGCTTCTTTGTATGCTTGGATTCATTTCTATCACTGTTAACTATAATGCCAACAAGGATTCTGATTACCCTTTGGAGAATAATAAATACAAGGTTAGTCATAGATTTATATTTGTGCGCATGTGTACTTATGCAACTCATAATTCTTTAGCAGATTTACAAATTCATTAACCTCGTAGCTTCTTAATAGTTTAGTCGAAGGATGACTTTCTTTCTCGTTCACCTTCTTCTGTTTCTTTTTTTGGGTATTGGGGTGGGGTTCAGCTGTAAATGCTTGTATTATACCACTACCAATATATACTAGCTTAGTCAGTATGTCTACCGTCACAGTAAAATGAAAATGATTTCCATTAATGCTGCCACATTGATGCTGCTGATGCCCATTTTATGTTAAAGTTTCTACAAGAGAAATATTTTCAGTGTGATGCATTTTTAGATTATTACTAATATTAACTTATATGTGGTGGAGCTTTTTAAAGATTTCTTGCTTGAAATTGCTAAAATGCAACTTATGTTTTGACTTGTTCTTGCTTATATTTTCTTTGTCATTGCCTTTTTACTTTCCATTATGGTGTTGGATGTGGATTTATGGAAATATAGAGACAAATATGTGGCACATTGGCTCAAAGGTTCAGACTATTACTCTTTTTTAAGTAAGCAGGTTCACCTCTCTGCTAATTGATTCTGCTTTTGATAGACTGGTGGTTTAAAAAAAAAAAAATGGCTGTTATAGTTTGATAGGCAATAATGTGTCAATAGATTTGAACTTTTGGTTTGATATACATTATCCTAAACTAGTGCTGCACTATCGACATAGAGGTTATGAGTTAGAGAGCGTCTTTGTGGTTGTAGAGTTAAAAACATGATGGAGGTAAAGTTGAAACTCCACCGTGGATTGTGAGTTCCATCCTCGTTGGACGCTAAGAATCTATGGTATCATCAGAGCTTTATATTTGCAATTCTGTTCACAAGCGGACTAAGAGTAAATTTATAATTTGGTGTAAATTTGGACTTGGTTGGGTTTGATTGATATGTTTAATGTCTTCAGAATCTTCTCTCTGTTACTTAGGTTGATAATGTTAATTGAAATAGATTTTCAGGATATTATGATTATTGAATTAGAAGCTGGTCTTTCCTGTTCCTGGTGGGGGGTTAGTGAATTGAACTTTTTCAATGAACTTTGCTTTGGATTGGATCTAGAAGTTAAGCGATGATGGTTGGAGGCATATCTGGTTAATGTCTTCCTCTTTCTCATTGCTTGGACCTATATTTAACTTATCGACAAATAAATGCCTTGTTTTTATTATAAACTTGTGGTTGGAGGTACTCCTGCTCCTCCTTTTGATTTTATTATAAACTTGTGGTAACTTAAATAATCACAAAATAACCTAACCATGCTTGTGGCAGGCAGTTCAAGAAGCCTTCTGCAGCAGAGCTCTCTGATGTTGGCTGCTTTCTCGTGTTGGTTTCAGGTGTTGCTCTCTTGGAGCGCACAGGTATACAAAGGATATACTGTAATGTACAAGTTTGGAATATTCTCTCATTTCTGTATCCAACTTTTATGGCCATTACTTTCAAGGCAGAATCAGATCCCGCTGTAGTTAGAGCATTGGATGCAGAATACTAATATCTTGTTTGCTTGTTAATGGTTACCTTAGACATCAGCTTAATATATCACATGATTCGAGGTCAAGGAACAATCAAACTCTACGTGGTTTACAATGTTTTGGAGGTGAGTTATAAACACAACTATTAGAGATTTGTTAGGAATTCCAATTTCTCAGGCCACTTCTAGAATTTATTATATAATTTAAAGCACATAGATCTGTAATTCTATAAACGTCCTTTTGTGAATTGCCGGTGCATCTCAGCATTTATCAACTCATGAAGTTCTATTCATATCACCTTGGCTAAAATATTTTTCATTTCAGGGGTGCACGTTATTGTTGTCATTGCACAAACCCCCTATGCTGTATCTGGCATTTTGATAGATTCAAAAGCTTTCATGTTAAAATAGGATTTAGATCAACATTAAGACTGCCAAATAAAACTAATGAAATATTACCAGTGTAGAACTAGTTGTATAGTAACAGATATTTTTTGGCTTTAGATGGCCTTCATACCTTTTTATTAAAAATTGGAACCATTTTTCTATCTTCCTCTAATCTGTTATTATGGAGATGCTTCCATCACCTGAATTAATGGTTTCAAGGACTAGTATATCCCGGGCGTAACTCTGACACTGCCTTCAAAATTATAATTTTTGGTCATAGTTTTGATTTGACAGCTGATTTATAGATGCATAATTGTATCTTTATGCAGATATTTGACAAATTATGCCAAAGTTTTGGTGGAGATGTGTTGGAGACTCTGTTCAACTCTGCTGAAGGGCTTGCTAGTTGTTCAGATGAAGACTCAAAATTCTGGATTTGGAGATTTATCTGTGATCAGGCTTTAGCTATTGCTTTTTCAAATATCCTTAATCTCAATTGTTTTGGTCTTTTTTTGTCATTGATTTATTTTCTCTATATTTTTTCCTTGACAATCCTTACTTCTTCATTCTTTCATTTTATTAGCTCAGGCAATCACTTTATCAACTTGTATTGTTGCACATAATAATGCCTTGCTGGCTTTGCTGGTATCCAATAACTTTGCTGAGATAAAAAGCAGTGTCTTTAAACGCTTCAGCAAGGATAACATTCACAGTTTGGTGTATTCTGGTAAGTTTTCTACCTTGCAGGTATCAAGTTTTGCTTCTGAATGTGTTTCTAGTTGTTAGATATCGAAGGGGGCATTTTCGGCTGACATCTAAATGGTTTTGACAGCTTTACTATGTTGACCTTTTCTTTGCATCTTCATATAAGGATTAACCTGATTGTATTAATTCTTATTTCTTTTGATGAATAAATTATCCTACCTAAAAGGAAATTTCAGTTTTGCCTGTGTGAATATATTTTTTTATTTTTCCCACATTGCTGTTATTATGTACCAAAGGTCATGGAAATGCAGTTATTGCATTTTATATTTCATGCATTTTCTTGTGGTGTAATTATTTAGTTTATGCTGTCTCATGTTTTTTTTGTTTTGCCATTTCTTTCACCAGATTCGGTAGAGAGATTCCACATTTCTGCATTTCTCTTATTTGTCTTGGCTCAAAATATTCGGGAGGCTGAAGGTCCTTGGTTTGAGAGTTTTCTTTTTGTAAGTTAGATTTTATGCCCTTAATGCTTTAAATGGGAGAAATTATGAGATACCTTATCTGAATTTATTTCCCTTGCTGACTTCCATATCTGATCTGAATTTTGTAGAATGCTTTGATGGTTTTCTTCTGTGAGATGTTAATTGACATCATAAAGCATTCATTTCTAGCCAAATTCAATGACATAAAGCCCATTGCATACTCCGAATTTCTTGAAGAGCTCTGCAACCAGGTATTATATTGTTGCTCTAACCCTTCAGAAAATAATCCTTACTGTAAATTTTGTCTTACCTTTTTCTGTTGGGTTACATTTTTTTGTACAGACTTTGAATATTCAAACGGAGAACAGGAAAAGAAATCTTACTTTTGCTCCTCTAGCGCCAGCATGTGTGGTAATGCTCGTCAAAACCATTTATATTTACTGGCTATCGATGTAGGCATTTGCGACCCTTAGATAAAGGGCTAACTGTGATTCAAAGCACTGGTATTCTTGATGTTACTTTGATAAGTAGAACACAGTTTATTTTTTATGATCCATCCAAACGAAAGTTTCCAGTTCTTCAAAGCAAACATGCTAAACAGGAGGGAAAACTAATGATTTTCACCAGATACTGTATCTGGAATTTTAAGCAACGCGTCTTCTTTGCTGAATCGTTTTCCCAATTAAATTCTAAAATTTAATACCTTTACGCATATTAACCCGAGTGTCCATAATATTTTTTCAGGTAATCCGAGTACTGACTCCAGTATATTCTGCTCGCCTTCCATGCTGTCCTCTGCTATGGAGGTTCTTCTGGATGATCCTCTTATTCGCTGTAACCTACGTAATGCTTACAAGTCTAAAGGTAATGATTGGCATGGGCCTACAGAAGCATGCCACCTGGTACGTGAATAGGTGCAGAAAGAGAAAACGCCATCTTCACAATGATTAAAATACTAAAATAACTATAGAGAACCACTTCACGAGCATTTCTCATGGTCATCACTAGACAGCGTAAGCTAAACCAGCCAATCCATTTGAGTTTCACAGGGGTAATATTTCTATTCCCTTCAATTTTGTTACAACTTACAAAACGAAATATCATTCTGTGATGTATAGTACTCTTCCAAATTTTTACAGTAGAAAGCGCCTGCCTATTTCTTTGCCTTTTGTTTTGTAGCTTAAGAGAGAAAAATTACATGGTCACAAATTTTATATGCACAAGATTAATTACAAAAATGTTTCATATAAACAGAAAATTCTTGGATTTTATTGTTAATTATAGTAGTAATAATATCAAACGATTGGTGTTTCTATTTGCCCAAAAAAAAAAAAAAAAAAAAAAAAAAAAAAGTACTCTTTCCAAATTGTTTAACAGTAGAAAGCGGCCTGGCCTATTTCTTTGCCTTTTGTTTTGTAGCTTTAAGAGGAGAAAAATTACATGGTCAACAAAATTTTTATTATGCACAGATATAATTACAAAAATGTTTCATTATAAAACAGAAAAATTCATTGGATTTTATTGCTAATGATATTTAAGTAGTAATAATATCAAACGATGGTTATGTTTCTATTTGCCCAAAAAAAAAAAAAAAAAAAAAAAAAACAAAAAAGGAAAAAAGATACTTGTTAACAAAATCATATGCGGGAAAGCCTATGATAACAGTATATAGTCTTAAGGTTATCGGGAATGGACATGCACCACCGTTTAGTCCAACATAGATTGCCAGTTTGATAAAACGCGGAAGACGGAAATTCGTTGAATTCTTCTGATCGGTCTAACCACTACCTTAAAAATCCATGCTTTTTTCTTTTTCCTTTTACTATCACTTAAAAAAAAAAAAAAAAAAAAAAAAAAAGGAAAAAGATACTGTTAACAAAATCATTGGGGAAAGCCTATGATTAATCATTATAGTCTTAGGTGGGATGGACATGCACACCGTTGTCCAACTAGATTGCCAGTTGATAAACGCGGAAAGCCGGAAATTCGTTGAATTCTCTGATCGGTCTAACCACTACCTTAAAATCCATGCTTTTCTTTTTCCTTTACTATCATTTTTTAGAGCGGCTTATAGGTCGTTTTCATAAAAAAATTTAATCTTACTAATATATATATTTTTTTATTCAAGAAAGAGAAATTCTTCTGATTAGACTCGGATTCTTTGAACTAGAGAAAAATAACAAACAAATCAACTTATCAATTTGAATTAAAAAACATTGACTATTTGTAGATATTAAACTTGATTTTTTTAATTAGCTGAAAAGATCAAATCTGCCCTTTTTTAATCTTGCTAAATAAATTTGGGATCTAAATTGACTTTTATTCCTCTACTAAAATAGTGTTTAGTTGGCTTATAAATTAAAAAAGTACAATAATCTACTTATAATTAATCAAAAGTTATTAGTAAGCTATACTTATTTTTTGTTATCTATTTATTATTTGTTTGAAAATATGTGTGGTTTAGAGTGTTCTTCTATTTACAGATATCATCACTTTAGAATGTTAGGAGTAATTAAATATTCTTCTTCAATTTTATCTTTATCTATATTAAATACAATGGCTATTTTTATAATTTTTTAAAATCAAATTAATGATGTGAGATAAAAGAATCTGTATGAATCCGGTACTTGGTTGAACTAATTTAGTTAAATAAATGAATATTTTGTTATAATACATGGGAATTGATGTTTTCTTAATCACTATACAAAAATATTAAATGAGACTAAATGGAGTTTTTTTCTAGAAAAGATCAATGGAGTCCTTCACATTTACTAATTTGACCGAGTAAAAAGTTTATATTATGCTAGTAAGTTGTAAAAAAATGTCAACACTGCCTCCTTCCTTGACAAAACCTGGAGTACCTTCATTAAAGTAATAAAATTTCAATTATTTTAATCCACTTTATCTATCAATTTAAAAAATTAAGAAATTAGTTTTTTCATTTCATAATTTTTGTCATACTTTTTTTTTTTATTTGTCCCAAATTATTGTTTTGTTCCTTTTTTAGAAGTGAATAATATTTTAAGTTTATTATTTTATTCTTATTTAATATGTTTATTTCTCTCTAAATATGTTAGTCAAACTACTGCATTATTATGAATCAAATCTATATATAAACAAAATTAAAATATCAAACTTTTAATTTTTTTTATTTATATATTAGCCTATTATTTTGATTATTGAATAAATTTTATAATTTGATTGATTTCATTAATTTTAATTAATTTTACCCAAAAATATGTTAATCTAAATTTAAAAAAATGAATTAGAGTTCTGCTTTTATTCCTCTTATTATCACTCACGTATTCTGCTCAGAGTGATCATTTTTCGGAGTAAATATAGGAATTCCTTTATATGCCGCACTCTTTTTTTTTTTTAAATCTATAGCTTTACAAATGAAGACCTTTCATTATGTCCCCATAAAGTCAAAACTGTCCCTGTAGTTATTTCTTCCTTTTTTGACATCATTCAATTTAAAAGGATATTGCTGACATTTACCGCCCATGATCGAAGGGTAAATTAAGATATGCGATTTTAAGATTGCTGATATATTGGAGAAAATTGAGGTCTATTAAAAAACAGAATCTTATTTGTCAAACTTACAAAAAAAAAAAAAGAAAGATTATTTTCTTTTTTACACTTTACTAATTTTTCTCTGAGTTAATTCTTTTTTTCTTAAATAATCAATTATAAATCTGGTACAGGTTCTGTGATCTGAAGGACATTTCCATTTCTAGCCTTTAGATTATTAATTATATTAACTGCAAGAAATTGTCATATGAGGTTTATTTCCGGGACAACTATCATAATTTGTCATTTTTTATGCTTTTTTTTATACTTAACAAATAAATTTCTATGATTATAAGTATTTTTAAGGCTTATAAGTTAAATAGTCTAATATTTTAACTAATTTTAAATATTAAAATCAAACTATGGAAAATGAATTATTGGAAAAATATCTTTCAAGGAAATGTTTTTGTTTGGAAAATAAATCAAAGAAAGCCTTAAATTGGAGCTTTGTTTCTATTTTTTTCACAACCTCACTGGCTTACTCAAAGTGGCTCAATGCAAATAAGAAAAATAGAGCTTGCAACTTGAATAGCTGAACGAGATTTACCATATAAGCTATTTTATATTATTTTTAAATATTAAGAAAAACAATATTTAATTTTGGTAATATATATGTTTTTTTTTTTTCTTCTATAACGAGAGAGAGAGAAAGATATACATTCACCTTCCCGCCGCTGGTAGGCCACTTCTTTATGCGAGTACTGAAACACTGCTTTCACAAAGATTTCTCTTTCCTTATTCTTTTTTTTTTTTTTTAAGATTTATTTAGTTTTATTTTTCTCTCATTCAAACATTCCTTATATCATTCTTTTCACAATCTTAGCATCCTTTTTCTTCTTTTCTCTTTTCTTTTTCTGCTCTGCTCCTGCTCTGTTTCCTATTCAACCCACAACTCTGTTCACAAACTGAGCAATTTTTAACTGTACTAACATCAACTCGATCTCAAAATCAAGCCAAATGGTATGAATTCTTTTCTTTTGGGTATTTTCATTTCTTACTATTGCTTTTCTTTATTAATTTCTTGTTTTGGTTCTTCAACTCAAAGAGCAAAAAGTTATCAAATTGGGGGAAAACAGAGCATTTGATACTTGAAATTGATTGATTTATTATTTTGAAGGCATAAAAATGATTTTCTGTTTTGTTTTCAGATACCTAATTGAAATTAATACTTAACTAATTTAGTTGTTATTGAAGACAGTTTGCCTAATTTTTGTTTTTAGTTAATATATTGAATTGATTGAGATTTGTTTATATTGATCAGGTAGGATGCAAATTTTATATAGAGAACAAATCAGATTGGCTGAGTACACTGTTGAAGAGCAAATTCTTTGGTTCTTGTGTTCATCATCGAGAATTTAGAAAAAATGAAAAAAATGTATTCTGTATAGATTGTAATATTGGACTTTGTAGGCATTGCTTGAAAGCTCACAGTCTCCATAGGCAACTTCAGATCTGCAAATATGTCTATCATGATGTTGTTCGTCTCCAAGACATCCAGAAACATCTTGACTGCTCCAAAATTCAGGTTCTTTTAAATCTTCTGCAACTATTTCTTTTCCTCAGATTGATTAAGATCTTACTATGTAATTTCTGCGCAGACATACAAGATCAATGGTGAAAAGGCTGTGCACTTAAATCCGCGGCCGCAACCAAAAGATTCAAAACCATCAACAAAAGCAAAATTTGGTGCTTCTTGTGAAGCTTGTGGGAGATACTTACAAGACTTGCCTAATAGGTTTTGCTCAATTGCCTGCAAGGTAATAAAGATTAATACACAATTTAATTATTTCTGCTTAATTGTTTTATTTTCATTATGTATTGATGTATGCAATTTTTTCAGGTTTCAACAGTTTCAGTAAAGCCTAAAGACCAAAAGCCTAAATTGATCACATTTTCAATCCAAGAATTTCCTAATCTTTCTTGGAAAGAAAACTACAATCAAGAAAGAGAATCAAGTGGTGAGATGGAATCAACCCTTTCTTTAACTGATATGTCTGAGGAAAATCAAGAATGGTTGATTTCAGCATTGAAGCCAAGAAAACAATTGCACAAAAGAAAAGGAATTCCTAGAAGGGCTCCTCTCTGTTAATTTCAAAACAGTCAAAAAATCTATCTTCTTTAATTTCTCTTTTGTCTAATCATATTTTCATTGTCTCTATATGCAATTTTGTCACATAAAAGTATGCATTCAATTCAATTAATAAGAATATAGATCTTTAAATTGGTTTTGAGATTTGTACAGAATGAGTCATGAGGTATGCTAGTTGAAAACAGAAACTTTTTGTATGTATCCATCTTGATGGTTGGTGTTAAATTTGTATTGAATTGAATATTCCCCTTCTTCTATATACTAATTAATCTAAATTTCCATTCTTGATGGGAATGTTCTTAATTGGTTGATTTTCTTTGGCCGTCATAGATGGCAAGTTTTGTCGCAATCTATGTCGGGACCGTGGTGGTGAAGGAGGTGGTGGCGGTGGTGGTGTCACACTTATGTTTTTTTTTTTCTATGGTAGTTGAGTAATTGGGACCCTCATCTCCTTGCGTTATGGGAACAATGTTATGTTATATCAATGTGGCAGACAAAAAGAGAAGCCAAAGAAAAATGGGTTGGTATTATAGGAAAGAATCCTGTGAGTAAACATTGTATTGAATAGTTTAAATCCAGAGAATTTTGGACATGGAAAGAAGACTTGGAAATTAACCAACCATACCATTCTCCCATACTCCTGTGAGATTTTATGTGCAGAAAGGTATTGACATTTTGTGCACAGAGTAAATGAAAATGGAATTTTTTTTTTTTTTTTTTTTTTTTTTTTTTTTTTGAAGACTTGGAAAAATTAAACCAACCATACCATTCTCCACATACTTTCCTGGTGAGATTTTATGTGCCAGAAAGGTATTGACATTTTGTGCAACAGAGTAAATGAAAATGGAAGAAAAAAAAAATTTTATTTTTTTTTTTTTTTTTTTTTTTTTTTTTTTTTTTTTTTGTAATTTCACGTTATGAGCTTCGGTAGGCCAATGAGATTAGTAATTTACTAGTTGTTGCCATTCCTAGGCTTGGGTGTGTCTTTTTGTTTTTGTATTGTATTCTTTTGGACTTTGCTTTTAGGTTTCATGATAACAATTATAGATAAAGATCCTTTCATTCAAAATTTTTTAAAATAAAAAAAAAAAAATGATAAAGAATGATTAGTTCTGTTAAGAGAATGATAATCTTTTTAGAGAAAATTATTATTGTAACCAATAAAAATTTTTCTAGGTTTTCCTTTATTTTTAAAGAATAGAGAAAATGACGTTTGTAACCGAAATATGCTGTGTGCCTCCGCCTACCTATTATGAAAACCATTTTTGACTAAGAAAACACTGCTTTGTAAACATTTTGTCCAATATGCCCTTATAAATGGGAAGGCTGAAAGCAAAACCTGTGTAAACTCTAGCTAGAGGGTACAAGCCCTTCTTATAACAATTTCAAATGCGATAAAACTTTTCACTTAATCAATATACAAAATAAATTCCAAGTTTAATTCAATTTTCATAAAATTTTCCTGCAAATAACTTTTTTTTTTCAAAAAAGAATTCAACAGGTTGAATAATGAAATAAGGCCAAGTCATTGAGTGAATTCTTCCTTTGTACAATAGTTTGCATGCCGACAGAACTTTTCACAATTCACATGGAGCTATTAGCTATACCAGCAAGCCTTTTTTCTTGGTTGAGTTACAACTTGCAGCCTGTTTCTTCTTCATCCTGGAACTGCACAAACGACATTGAAAGAGAGAAGGAGGAGCATCCCCATCCTTAATGTTGTTGCACCTAGTATGCTGCCAAACATGGCAAACATCACATGCCACCATTCTTTCTCCATCATCATCCTTTGCCCCACATCTACAATCCACTGTCCAATCATTATCCCCACCTTGATACCTCATCTTTGTACCCAAGTCCAGTCCATGCCCTCTCACCCAAACCTGCATACCCTGCTCCACACCACACTTGACCAAATCCTGGTCCTCCTTTGTCACCAATTCACCAATCTGTATATCTTTCACTACAAAATTTTCCATTATACAATAAGTATCTCTCAATGCATATTGCACTATCATTTTCAGCTCACAAACTGTTGTACGTTCTTGAGCCGTGACTATTTCACCTGGAGGCAATGGCCGAGTTAGGTCATTCACTAACTCATCATAACTCGGTCTAACTTGGCAAATTAGTCTTAGTAACATGTCCTCGTTACTGCTCTTAAATTGCCTCTCCTTAACAAAATGTTTGCTGTCCAAGATTACTTTTGCTGCTATACTAACTGCATGATATTCAGGGTACCCCATTAAAACATTCTTGTACAAGTAAAGCAAATCCTTGTAAACATCTAATCCTGGTTGTGGAGCCAATGTATTATTAGTCCGTGGCTCTACTTTCCTTTCATCTGTAACTGCATCAGAAATATTTGCAAGTGAAAATTCTAACAACCTGCTAGTATTAGTTGCACGTAGAATAATTTTATCGCCTACAATAACCTTATCAATATGTTTTAAAACACAATCGATCAAACCAGTATCACCAATTTGACCTCTAACTGAATCTCTCAAGTCTTGGCGAAGCATTCTAGCTCCATTTGTTTCCAGACTTTGAAAAATTACTTTCACTGCATACTCCAATCTTCTCGCAGGCCATCTAGTATCCAATTTAGCAACAAAAGAAGCAAGCGACTTATGGTCATTTGGATGGCTTTGCAGCTTAGGCGTTTTGGCTTGAGGTTTTATGTCTGTTGAGGATTTTGACAAAATTGAAGCCAATGCTACTGCTGTTTTTCTTTGGATAGCGGATTTGGACTCAAAAGAAAGCATGAAGTGGAATAAATCACTAATAGTAACCAATGGGGTCTCACTAACTTTTATATAAGTTTGAATAATTTCCTCAATCAATTTTCCTTGTCTTTTTGTGCTGGACTCATGAATAATCTTACTAAGCTCTAATGAGCTAAGGATTTCAATAGCTCTATTGTATTGCTGCTTTGTGACACCAAAGCTTCCACGGTATAACTTGTAACCCCATTTACCAAACCAAGAACGCCCATATGCAACTCCATTAAGTAATCTAAGGTCCATGGATCCCTCCTTTGACATATCATGAACTGAAATATCCCTGAACACAAAGCAAAAATGGGAAAAGAGAAAACAAGAAATCAAAATTGAAGTTAATTGAAATCAAGCTATTTATTGGTAGAAGATTTTATCAGTTATTTCATACCGAGTTTGAAGAATGTCGCACATATTATCCCAAAGACTCATGAGTTCTTCTCCTTGAAGATAGCTTAAATTTGCTTTAGTTTTGATGCAAAGTAAATGGCCAAAGCCATTGCAGTGAATGACACCGTGTAAGAGATGGGTTTGTAGTTTAAGGGACTCTTTCTTTAAAGGCCTACTCCATTTACAATCCTCTGGAATTATGAGGTGATAGTTTCTTTTGGACACAAAATGGTGACTCCAGCCTAAAGAAATCCACCAAAGGCCAAAATTCAATTCATAAAAGCAGAGAATATCTTCAAAAAACAAAACCCCAAATAAGAATAGAGCATTGAAACATAGTAATGTAAGCGACAATGAGTTGGAACTAAATCCACCAAAAAACTGAAGCCTATCTAAGAAACCAATCGTCAAGCTGAATCTCATACCAGAAAGTGAGATATTACAAATTTCGCAACCTAACTCCATAGTATTATTACAGAACCAACAAAAAGAATTTGAAATGGAAATATTGAGACCAAGAACCCCAAGAATTCAAAAATGTTCGTGTAGAAGAAGACCAATAAAACAGTAAGTTTAGCAAATCCAAGAATTCATAGAACCAAACTTTCAAACACAAAAACTGCACAAATGCAAGTTAAATAAAACTTCTAACAATTAAATAAACCAAGAAAATCAAAACGAATCCAAATTCAATCGACAAAAAGATTGATCAAGAAACCAAAATATAGACACACACGTACCAACGAATCTGCAAAGGTCACAAAGAGACTGCGACGATGAAGAATCCTTCATGTTCTCCTCAACGATGTAGAGAGGAAAAACGACGCCGCTGGATTCACTAACAAGCAAAGCACACCAAACTGAATTTCCACCAATACTATAATCTTCACTCTCTGCGCATCGTTTAAGAAATTGTTTGATGTTCTCTCTAAATGAAGCGCGAAATTCCATCATCGATGATTCCGTAGAGGAAAAGTGAGAAGTGGTGAAGATATTTGGGCTTCTTTTTCTTTTCTTGCAAGCTTCAAATACGGTTATCGCCATTTGATTTGGGAGAAAACTGAAACAAAGTTGCAGAGAGATAGAGGGGGGTAAGCCATGGGCTCGGAGAAAGGAGAGCATATGAGGTTTTAAAGGACGATTTTACGACATTAGCCCTCTTTAGGCGGGAGAATTCAATGGATTTAGCGGTGGTTTTTTCGTAATTTCATATTATAGAGTAGTAACTAACTTCATTTTTGTTTGCTTTTTGCGGTTTTGCTGCCGTCATACTATTTGAAGATTCTTGTGGACCATACTATAGGTCATCTGAAAATACAGTTCAATTTTATTATGTAGCATTTCCCCTTTCTTTCATTCTTGTTCTTTATATAGTTTTGCAAAATCTGAATGTATTAATGATCTTAGTTTAATTTTTTTTATCAGCAAATTTAATTTATTTTACTAATATATCAGAAAAAAACTTAACTAATCCAAGCCAATAAACTTCCTAATATACTCAAAACTAGTCTGATCAATGAAGTATATTTATGTTTTCAATCTTACATAAAAAAATATTTACAGAAAATTACGATTATAAACGACACAGTTCACTGATGAGCTACTTATTTTATGTGTTTGGTTAGGGAAAAATAACTAAAAATGTTTGGTCAATGTTGTAATTTGATTAGGTGTCTTATTTTGGATTGCTAGTCTACCTTCTCTTTTTCATTGAAATAAAAAAAATCTAGAAAAGTTATAAAACTAGCATCTATTAATTAAGAACAGAAAATACTTGCTTGATATTCCTATCCAAAAAGAGCAATGTTAAGAAATCTAGTGTTTTTATCACAAATGATATTTCATTGCCACTGGATGGACTGATATTAAGCAAAAAAAAACATGCATGTCTTTTATATCAATTTAGTTATGCATGCCACGAGGAAATAAGATGTGTATTGTTGGAACCCAACAGGACAAATGATTGCCTCGTTGATATATTTGAGCTTCTCTATTAAGTATTAATCTTCAACCTTTTCTTTTACAGCTTTTTGGATTTTTCATTTCATCCTCAGTGCGGTACTTTTTCATTTTAGTGTAGGAATGTAACATTTATTTCACTAATTTATGCCTGACAACTTGAACCTTCTTTATGATATCTTATGATAACTGAAGTTTATAGAATACTTCTTTTAGAGCAATTTTTTTGGAGATGAGTCATATTGTTGTTAAGTTTGCTTCAATATCAGTATGAATATGCCTTTTGAAAATCACATTTCTGCCACAAAGTACTAAATCCCATGTTCATTCGTCACAACGTGCAATCAATGCCACAACAATAGCCAGTGCAAGTAGGTGGCGTCTAGAGAAATGTCGTTTACTTCAAAACTACGCGGCGTTTGCATATTTGATATTTCTACGTCAGGAAAAAGGAAACTAAAAATCCTTTAATTGCATAATCTGTCTGTGCTTGCACAGAGAGAGATCTCTTATATATTATATACATATATAAAACCCAAAAAAAAAAAAAAAAAAAAGTTTGTAATAGTCAATGCGCAGAGAAAGAAATTATGTTCTCCAGCACACAAAGCTAATACAGACTTCGTGTCCTGCTTTTTATGGATCAGATAAACAGACAGGGCATTATATGCCCAAATGAAAAAGGAAAATCAGATATCTATAACTTTGCTTTCATCTTTTAGGAATGCGTAAGGCGAATTGGTTTGTCATTGTATAAGAGGGACATGTCAGTGCGCAGAAAAGATTAGATTAGAAATTCTCTTCTCCTGAGCTTATGCTGCTAGCTTTACATACTGTAGCAGCCACTCCGAGCGTCTGTTAATCCTTAGCATATGAGTAATAGAATCCAAAAAAAAAAAAAAAAAACAATGTTTGCAATAGTCAATGCCAGAGAAAGAATTATGTCTCCAGCACCACAAGCTATACAGACTTCGTATCCTGCCTTTTTATGGACAGATAACAACAGGGCATTTATGCCAAATTGAAAAAGAATCAGATATCTATAACCTTTGCTTTCATTTATTAGGAATGAGAAGGCCAGAATTGGCTTTGTCATGTATAAGAAGGGAATGTCAGTGCGCAAAAAGTTAGATTAGAATTCTCTTCTCCTGAGCTTTGCTGCTAGCTTACATACTGTAGCAGCCACTCCAGCGTCTGTTAATATTAGCATATGAGTAATAGAATAAAAAGAACTAAAATGACAAAGTAAAATCCAATTTACAATAATGTCTTTTAAAAATGAAAATTAATTTTAATGACAAGGAGTGATGGTTTTACCTTAATGCATTCGTGCAAGTCATTTTCTATTGTTCTGACATGGACCTGCACAAATTGCTAGATTCATTAGAATCTGGAAGCTTATTCTTGACAATATAAGAATGGAACAGTAATGCTAAAATCGATTATAAACAATGATGTCTCGTATGTAATGCTTCCTCAGCTTAATAATGGCAGTAAGTCAACTCACTTTGAAGCTATGGACCCGCATATATTTAGAAGTTTCTGCAGTGTTGTTCTTTTAAGTTTCTTACCTCAATGATCCGTTGATAAGATTCAATTTGATCGCTTTCTAGACTGGCCAGAATGACAAGCCCGGCTGCAACTGTTGAGGGCCAGTAACGAAGATGCTCGGGATCTGATAGTGCTAGTTTTGCAAGGTATCTAGCCCTTTTCTCCACCTCTGCATCAGCTCTAGCAGCTTTTTGATAGAACCTAAGATCCATTAATAAAAATAAAATAACATCAAACTCAGTAGACTAGAATAACCTGGTTAAAGAGGAAATGAAGTATGTTTATGACAAAGATGCAAATCTTACTAATTCCTAATACATTGTGTCAACGGAAAAGAAATTACCACATGAAGTTTTGTATAGTCGGCAAGAAGCATTGGAAGTTGAGAACCTCCTGCACCAACCACTCCATGGCTACTACTTCAAATCTGCTGTACACATTGCTCTCTATGCGGAAATTCTTTTGCCTCACACTGAAATGCAAAAGTATAAATAAAAAATAAAAATAATGGAACCTTGCAGCTAGCAATAGATATTTCTGCTAGTGGGGTGATTTGGCCATCAAATAAGTGCAAAAAATCTGAAGGAATGGATTCAGATTTGAACTGTGATCTCATAAACAATGACAGATCAAGAAAATAATATGCCCATAATTGTGAATATAAGACCGGTATCTTTCCGAGTAGTTAGTGATCATGGAAAAATGAGGTGAAGATAATTACGTGTTGTAGGGCTGATTTTCCTCAATTCTGGCAGCCAATGTAAGGCAGGCTATTCCGACAATCTGAAGGCTCCTTTTATTCTTGAAAAATCCTTTAGTTAGGAATCTATCCAGAAGACTAACTCCAAGGAACATTGTCTCAAGCTGAAACTCCTTTGCAGTTGATTGCTGCTTATTCAAAGCAACATGAACCATTAACGAGTGTATATGTATGTGATCGGTAATGCAAATGACAAATTCCGGCTATAAAGACTATAAAGAAGTTTATGGGTGATTCAAAAGATAAAAATAACTGTGTAAAAGATAATTATTGTATACAGAAAACGCCTAATAGTGTAAAGAAGATTTTTCTTTGTTTTGAACTGTTGATGTTGCAGTTTGCAGATGCTCCAAAAGCAACGCCGTTGCCTGCGGCTGCTCGATACATATTCCATGCAGTTAAAGGAAAAAAATGTAAACTATGAAGGTACGGAAATTCATACTTTGGGATTAGTTTAGCAACACACTTGCAACGTGTAAGCGTTTTTGCAACTACTAGTTCAGTCATGAAACAGTTACAGTGGAAAAACGGCAAGAACACCCTCAGGAAAGATTTCTACCACTGCAACTTTACAAGCATAGCCAATAGAAAAGGAGAAAATCGAGTTATATATTTTGCAGCCAATGGGGAAACTCGGCTCCTGGATCTAACAACATTGTCTGCTAGAAAGAAGGTATATAATCATCAGCTTGAAAGCCCTATACAACATTATGACATTGTGACGTGTCATAAGTAGATTGGATATCCTATGGTAAACGTGAATGCAGTGCATATTTGCCCTCTGTAACAGAAAGAACTTGCTAGCTGTCATATTACATGCCTTCCCAAACGTAAATAGAAACAATAAAAATGTCACGAAACGCCGCATCCGATTAATTAAGTGTTCAATTATACGGCGATGAGCGCGATGAATAAGTCAACAAAAGCTAGACGGCTGGAGAAGAAACTCACCTCAACGATCCAATGGACCATCCGGTATCGTTGCTGAAAGATGAGGTCGCCGTATTCCGTCGTGGAACGGTAAAATTCGACGTAGTCGTACAAAAATAGTTGCCTTCTCTCTCTTTCCCGGAACCTTTGATAGCTCTCCTCATCTTTTTCATCTTGGAACCTCACAAACTGGAAACAAATGAACAAACGGATTTGAAAATTATTCGAAAACATATTACACGTGTTTGGCAGCTTAGAAAAGGAAACGCAAGAACTATATGTTTGCATAAAATTCCAACCAAAAAATCTTTACAAAAAAATGCAAAATAGTAACCAATAACGAATGAGAATTTGATATAAAAATGACAAATTATAACTGAAATTCCCTAGAGAAGTTATGATTAAAATTAGCTAAATCAAACTAGAGAATTGAATAGACAGCTATGCATGACAGCTTTGGTTGGATGACAGTAAAAAACTGGAGAAACTTACGCTAGATTTTCTTAGGTACTCTGCTTCACTGAACGAGGTCATTCTCATGTCTAAAGGAACACTTGATCGCGAAAATTGCTGTCTAAACTCGAGCAACAGTAAGTAAGTACGCGAAGGTGGAAAATCATCAGATTTTTCGGAGAATTCGCTTCCAGAATCCAAGAAAATCGACGGCGTGTAGTCTGAGAAATCCAGGTCCGACGAACTCTCCAGGAATAACTCTGAATGCAGCTCCGAGATCGCCACCTCGTGACTAGAAGAGTATTCAGCAACAGCACCGTCGTATGAGAAGTGCTCTGCACAAGATAGATCAGCTTCAAGTACCGAGCTCTCTGGCTTTTGCTCCACCACTGAGCCGCTAATGGAGACTGCGTCATTTTTTGAAATCTCAGAGAGCTCTGTTTCACGTGCTCTAATATTGCCTACTTCAGTTGTTTTATTTGACAAGCACGATTCCACACCGGAAGCAATAGACACGGCGTCATTCTCCTTACTCTCGAACTGTACGATCTCCAAATTTCGCTGGACAGAGGAAATCTCCGATTTGGTAACCGATACAGAGGCTTCGTCAATTTGAATTTCCTTTGATTTTTCAGTTCTCTTCTTCAACTTTGAACTTCTTCTCTTCTCAGAAACAACACATTCAGCTCCAGAATTGGATTCCACACAAGACAATTCACTCACTTCTACTTCATTTCCTTTCCTCTCGCTTTCTTTCTGCTTAGCATAAGATCTCGTGATCCTTCTAAACGGATCTTCTTCAATCCCCCCAACTCCTGGTTCACGCAATTTTCTCTTGCTTGCTCTGGATTCAACTGTAACTCTGCTTGAATCGCAGGACACTTCATCGCCAACGCAACGACAAGAATCCGCCGTCGAAGCAGAGAAACCGCTGCTCTTTCGAGGACAAGCAGGGTTCAAAGGCGATATAAGAATCGGAGAGATCTGAGATCGAAGTTTACGACGACATTTTGTTCGTTGCTTCTTCGTGATGTATGGCTCTGGTTCAATCTTTGGCTTGAGTTTACTCGAACTAAGCTTCATTTTGTTTGAATTTCAAATTCAAAGTGCACGAAAAGAAGTTTTGTTTTGTTTTGTTTCTCTGTTTGAGTTATTAGGAGAAAATAAGAGGGAGAGATGTGGAGGTGGTAATGGTAATGCTGAGCAGAGTTGAGTGAAAGCGGTTATGGACGTTGGCAGTGAAGTGCGTGGGGATGATGGGGATGGTTTTTATACGCTGTGTGTGGACCACGTGAGAGTGAGTTTCTCATACACGACTTTTGTAGTCTGCGGCCATCAGCTCGCCATCTCCTTGTTAGTGGGGTAGAATGAAAAATGCTTACATCAGCTTCCCTCCAGCTTAATGGATGTGGAGAAAATCTAGGACCATTCGATTAACCGTGGGAGGTGGGGCTCCGTGTGAATTGACAGTTCAGATGGACTGAAACGCTGCCTGTGAAATTATAAATTTTTTATCGAATTTTATTTTTAGATTTTAATAAAGTGAGAATAGAAAATATTCATATATTATCATAGCCGAAGTGTAGCTTGCCCAAAAGTTCCACATTATATTCAGTGTTGTTTTTTTATTTTCTTCCCCTCCTTTATATTCCCTCTATCTTAAATTATAAATCTTTTAAAATATCTATATATTCCCACTATCTTAAATTATAAATCTTTTAAAATATCTATATAAAAATTAAAGAAGCAACTAATTTTTACAAATTATATTAAAATGAAAAATAATTTACTAAATTATTATTATTTATCTCAAAATCAAAATTAATTTGTAAAAATAATTATTATATTTAATATCAATAAGAAAAATATTGAAAAAATATTATTTCCTACTCCTTAAAATACTCAAAAGATTTATATTTTCAAACAAATATAAAATGACTTATATTTTATGATGGATGAATACCTAAAAAAAAAAAAAACTCTCATACCTCTCATTTTAAGAAAATTTTTTCATATCTGTCCATGAGAATAAATATATATTCAATTTGATAATTACGAGATTTTAGCAATTCACATAAAGTTTATAAACTTCCATCTAATCACTAATTGCTTTAATGTAAAAAGTTTATAGATTCATTTTATCTCTGTCTGTTATTCTTTATTTTTCATTAGTCTTAATGTTAGAAAATGTATCTAAATAGGAGTATCTTCCATTAATATTTTTAGAATTTATTTTTCTAAAACAATATACAAGTAATAGTTTCTACTATATCTTTTTTGAATTACATAATAAATTGTAGTCCTCATGAATTTCAATTTCCATTTCATTTAACTTATTGATAAAAATATAATTAATTAATAAGAAATAGCAACATAACATTAGTCAAGCTAAAAAATCTCATTAAAAACATCAAAGGAAGAAAATCACTCTCAAGTATATGGGCACTTAGATTTTTTTGTTTTTTGAAGTTTAACAAAGTTGTCATCTAGCCCAATTTTCATCATTTTTAGCATAAATAAGATTTTTTTTAATAAGAAATTATTTATGAAGTTTTCAATTTCCATGTCACGTAGGAATTGTGTTAGATTCTTCTATTCACCATGACAATTATTACAAATTTATGTAACCTATATATTATTTTTAAATATTATTTCTTTTTAAAAATAGCCTATAATATTATTTCCATACATCACCTTCCACGAACGAAAAAAAAAAAAATTAATGGGGTTTATAATATTTCCCCTGCCAAGCCCTTTTACCAAGACTTACCTACCGTTCAAAATTAACCCAAAGGCACAAATGTTTAAATATCAACCGATCTCCTCCTCCTCATTTTTTTTCAAGTAAAACTACAACGCGAATGCATAATAGTTGACGAAGTTCCATTTTCTCCTTAACTGCCTGCGTCGATCTTTCCCCCATTTTCAGTCTCAAGCATTTAACCAGTCGATTTCATCTGTACTCTATTAGTCCACGTAGGTCTCTTTGTTTTTCAAGTAAGTCAGTTCTTGGGTTTTGTTTGACCTCTTGCTTATTGACTTGCATATTGAAAATTTGCTCTGAATTTGATTGAAATGAAATGACGATTGAGTTTGTAATTTTTATTTTGTTTTTACAGTTTCCCATTGCTGAGTTTTGATGAGAATTTTGGAATTTTATATACCTATCATGAGGACAAGGTTTTCTTTCAGTCTGAGAACTGTACATTCACATGTTAGACCACCGGCCCAACATTGCTTTCTTTTCTCTCTGTGAATTGGGTGTGTGGGACTGAGGGAGATGGGGATATTTTATTCATTGGTTATAAGAGCTCAATATAGTTGTTATTATTTACGTTAATTTCTGAATAGAATTCGATTAATTCTGGATACTTCTTGACCAAAATTTCTTTGCTAGGCCAAAATTATGATCCTATCTTTTTTCTTGTGATATTAAGAGTGACCTTTAGGCCTTTGGAACTCATTGCAGTTGTGTGATTTACTTCAATAAGATAATGCTGTGTGTTTCTTGATGAGGTGGTTGAAATTAGATGTCCCTTTTATATATTTGTTTGATGTAGCTTTTGCTATATTCTGCTGTAAAACTTGAAACAGTTGTCTTTCTTGGAGTTTCACCTCAGTTTGGTCTTTGGAGAGTGATTTCATTATGTGATGCAATTATAAGAATCTGTGGAACTTTTCTTGCATCATATTGTGATTTTTGAAGGATTCTTTTTGCGTTGGAACAGACATGGGTTTGGCATCTGTTAACATAGAAAGTGAAGGCATGCAATTTTGCATATTTGATTTGAGGAGGGGACAACAAGAAGGGCTGGAGCTAGATAAGATTTTATTCTTCTTTCCAGCTGATTCGCCCCTGTCAAAACAACTTTCTGTCATAGGGCTTGGTGAGGGACTCATCACATTTACAAGGTATAGATCAACTTTAAAGCTTGATGTACAGAGTTCTTAACTTCTAATGATTTATGTGATAGTTGAATGGTTTAGCATTGAACAAATGCATTTTTTTATGAGTAATTTCCCCACTTTCTCTTCAATTCTATTACCATGATTCCAGAGGACTGTCTCTCTTAAGTTTATCTTTTACTGAATCTTCTTTTACTCTCTTGCTATCCCAGTATTTGCTTGTCATATGTTGTAATTTACTATGAGGATTCTTTTTCCTTTCCTTTTCTTTTCTTTTCTATTTTTTTGGATAGGGTCACTAAATTATTTATATTTTTTCTTCAAAATTTTATTGAGCCTATCAATTTGTTTGTATATATCTGTTTGTTAGTTGGTTTAAGCTGTAACATTAATAATTTGCAGAATTTTCTCTCCAGAAGCAGCATGTGATGTCATATTAGCAGAGAGGCATTCTCATGTTTTTTTTGAGGCAGAGCCAGATATCTGGATGACGATGGTGCAATACTTGTTCTCTTTTCTTGTGTTGATGATACTAAAATGTTAATTGCTTCCTTCAATCCTTGTCATGTTGCTTTGCCTACACCTTTATTTATTGTTTCTTTATTTAATTTATACTTTAAATCTGGTGTCTGTTCATTCCTCTACAAAATCTATTTAGTGACAATACAAAATAAATGAATAAATAAAAAGATGTCAATCTATTATTATATTCTTCATTCCATTTTGTAAACTTCATGCATACAAATTTTAGAATCTAGACTGCACATAATAAGC
Source organism: Jatropha curcas (assembly GCF_014843425.1). The sequence goes on along the minus strand of NW_023591334.1, from coordinate 90,478 downwards.
TGTTATTCAATCTTCTCACCCACTATGAACCTACAAGTTTCCTTTGCCATTGTATTCTGACAATTGTCTTCAGTTCTTGGTTTTTTTGTGGGTGTAATATGCTTTCTGTGGTAGAATATTATTATTTTATCCTGGAGCTGTGTTAATGTTATGCATTTACAGGTGTTTCTTTAGTACAGTAAGTAATATATGTCTTTGTCCATCTGTGAACTATCTATCTATTAAATGATATAGTTACTAAGGTTTTTTCCATGTTTAACCCTGACACAGGTAGTAGAAAAAAGTGTGGAGTCAGAAGCCACCTGGCGGATTGAGGCATTGAGAGAGGTTCTTAAGGAAGTTCACTCTCTATTTATGATGTTCCATGGATCTATAAGAGCAATCCTTGATAGAGAACCAAGTGGAGGACTAATTCGTGCTCATTTGTACCCTTTCATTGTGGATTATCTAAGTGGTAAGACATTATGTGGTTGTATGTCAACTAAGATTTTGGTAATTTAGTTGTTTTTGTTCCAAATTTCATAGAAAAGTTTCTAATTGTCAGCATGTCATAAGTGGACTCTATTGCACTTCTGCTGCTGGGGAATGCTGAAGTTTCTGTATCAAATAGCATATATTGATTTGATGAGCCTCCAGATTATTGTTGAAGTTGCTGCACCTTACTTGTAACTTTTTTTTTGAGCCAGATTTTCTTGTTGGGAAGAAACTCCACTTACCTTCATTTCGTGACTGTTTAATGAAGCGCAGAACTGTGCAGATGTTGACTGTTGGGAGAGAGGCTGCAATTGAAGTTCAGGTTGCCCTCTAGGAAGTGTTTTCAGTAGTCATATGCATGTCAAATGCCTAAGCTTATTGATCATTAACTATTACTTACGCACATACTACACCAACTATTAAAAATTTCTTCCTCTTCTTGTTATCCTTTGTATGTGCATCTCTGAGACTTTAGGTCTAACATGTTTATACACATGGAACCCGCATATTTATAAACTGCAGACTTCAAATTTATCATTTCTAAAGATTTTCTTTTTCCTTTTTGAAAAATACTTGATGGAAATTCAATTTTATGTATTAAAGAGAACATGGAAATAATGTTTTAGCTTATAGGAAATTAATATTAATTTTGTTGATTTCGCCTGTTTTGGCAGTTGCTTGTCAGGATACTAGAATCTAGTGCTGGGACCACGCCTTGCTACTCATTGATTTTGTTCAAGGACCTGCTTGTATCCACAACAGTCTCTCCGGTATGTTCCAATCTCCAAAACCATTTTCTATTCACAGCTTTCTGAATGACACTACACTCGGTTCTCTTTCTCTTAAAGTGCAATTTATTCTCAAGAATTAAATCACACTGGTTTCTGTCATAATTTGACAATGGTGTTGCTGGGGATTTTTATCGTGTCAAATTTCTAACATTCATTACAATGCCCCCATTGCCAGGATGAGACGATAAATTTATTTGCATATGCTATTCTAAGGTTGACCCCTCATGCTCTATCCCCTGGAGGAAGTTCCTGGTCTTATTTACTCAGAGGAAAAACTGTGTCCCATGTTGATACAGCAACTACCTTGGCTCACCATGGAGCTGCTTCAGAACATAATTATCAGTTGCATGATAATTCTCCTAGCCAAGTTGATGGGTATGATGTTAAAAGGCCCTTACAGAAGAACCAATGGTCTAAAGGAGCAGATGGTTTTCTTGTCACTGATATTTGGAATGGAGACAGGGATAGCTCGACTTCTGCCACCCCTACAATTTGGCTGCACCAAACACAAGAAAAAATGTATCTTTGTGCCTATCAATATAGAGAGCTTACCTTAATCCTTCTGATACCTGTTTCCTCCATTTATAATAGGGAGCAAGGTATTTCCCTGATAAAGCGGCAAGTTCTTGAAAATGTAAGTGCCTTCTTTTCTCTAAATTTTTAACTTGGTCAGCTTTGGAGCTGTCCTAAATATTTATTCCGGTCATTACTGTTGGTCCTATTTATTTCCCTTTGATTTCATGATATAAATCAGGGTGCCTTGTTTCTCCCAATTGTGCTTATTCTGTTATCAGTGAATTTTATTTTTATAAAAAGGTATTCTCTACTGTATATCTGGTCCTCCTCCGTTATTTTCTTTTAATTTTTTTGGTGAACATTATACATATGTGAGAGAGAGAGAGAGAGAGAGAGAGAGAGAGAGAGAGAGAGAGAAATTGACCAAAAGGCACTAAGCAGGTGTGACAGTTGAAATATGTCGTGTAAAAGTTTACTTCCTCATCAGTCACTTGATGAGGTTGTATAAATTCAAATGGATATTGCATATAAATCTGAGGCATCCTTCTTGATGCATCATCAAATGCTCCTTTTGCTCTAGCATTCTATGAAATGGTGTATCAGGTAGCGGTTGAAATTTTGCTTAGTGTTCTTTATTCCATCTGTCTCCTTGAAAGTTTACATTTTTGGATTTCAATGATATCCATTTAGTAACTGCACCTTCATTTTCTTTCTTGCTGGATGTGTTAGGCATCGCTTAATATCTTGAAAGTTGAAGAGAGATTATCAAAAGGATGGGGTGGTAAGAATGCTTATCATGTCAAGGGTTATCGTTACTTACTGGTTGATGATGAAAGGAATATTTCCAGGGCTTCTCCACCTGTAAAGGTTTCAACCCTCAGAAAGGTAAATCACCCTTCAGTTCTGCCCAGTTAACAGTAACTTGCCTGGTTTAACATGGCTGGACATGGCAGCTTAGTCTACTGTCAATAATTGCGTTTCTTCTTTTGGATGTGGTTCAAATATATAATTATTCTGAACTACCTAAATAATAATGGCAGTAGCAAATTATGAAAAATAGATCTTTAATGTCATCTTACAGCTGCATTTGTAATCATACGTTAAAAGTGAATTTACATTTTATACAGCACAAGTAAGGGATCTACTATTTTCTAGGATTTTATATAGGTTAATTTAAATTGCTTTAAGTCAAAGTGACAAACTTAAGCTTTGCAAATGAGTGAACCGAATGCAAAATCAATGCTCCAACCAGGTGATAATATCCGGAAATTGACACTAGTAGGTGAAAGGGCTCTGTTGTTGGTGATGTTAAGACTTCTTCCTATGTTTAATTCAGGAATCTTTACTTGCCATGAGCAAGCTTATAGAAGAATTAGATTTGGAAAAGAGAAGAGAACAATGGGATAGCACAGACCACGAGAAAGATTTGGAAATTTACATTAGAGCGAAAAACAATGCCTGGGTGATTGCTCAAACTACAAGAGGGAAAGAGCTTTATATGGTGCTAGAAAAAGCAGACGAAACACTTCTTTATGCCTCTGATGCTGCAGAGAAGTTCAGCACAAGGTAATTTATTTTCTTCAATGATCTATTGATATTATGCAATTACATTGTTTCTTTCATGATCATCAACATTGTCTTGAAAGCTACATTATTGTTATTCACTCTGCTTTTATTTATTTATTTTTGATGATTTATATGCAGGTATTGTGGTGGCACTTTCTCTCTGGATTAGGAAAACCGTACCTATCTCATATGTTTGTATCTGTAAGCAAATAATCCATAGAAGGGGAACAATGTCCCTCTACGTTTAAAATAGTCATACATGTGTGTGCAGCAAATGATCTTCTGTTGTAAGAGATGCCATTTTGATATTTATAATCTGTAACAATGAGATCAAAATAGAAAGTCCATACTCTTGCAGGCAATGAATATTGACTAATACTTTCTCATTTTTATAAAATTTTCTAGATGGATCTTTTTTTTTTTTTTTTTTAATTTTTTTTTACTTCTCTTTGTATAAAAATTTTCGTAGATGGCATCTTTTTTTTTTTTTTTTTGAATTTTCTTTATCCATTTAATTAATCATGAATTAGGTGATCTACCAATAATATAAAGTAGGAAATCCCAAATATGATTAAAATCTTCATTTTTTGCATCTTTTTTTTTTTTTTTTTGAATTTTTCTTTAATCCATTGAATTAATGAATTAGGTGTCTAACCAAATATTTAAGTAGGAAATCCCAAATGATGATAAAATCTCATTTTTTGCTCTTGATTACATAAGCAAAATTCACATTTATCCGTTATTTTTTTAAAAAAATAAAATTACCTTTGATCATTTACTAGCATTTTGGTCGATAATCTTTGTTTAAATGTGATTGAAGTTGGAGGTAAAAAAAACAATACAATTTTAATTTCTTTCTTAAAAAAATTAGTTGTAAAAATTTGAAATTATTATTATCGTTTACAAATAATTTTTTCCGGAATATATGAATATGACAATTAAATGGGCTTACTTGAAACAGGGCCCAAACCCATACGTCAAGGCTTCATTCAGTAATAAAAACCCACCACAGAATAAAATGGGGCGGAGGCTAGGGTTTAGCAGTGATCTCTCTAACAGCTCGCACTATAAAACAGCCGTCTACTCCTCTCGTCGGATCTGAGCTACTAAGCCCCAAGCTAAAATCCAGGTAATTTTGTTTTTGCTTGCTCTTATAACTTTTGTTCTTTACATTTATTGCTTGCTTCTTTGTTTTGATTAGTGTTCTCGTTCTACTGATATGAATATGAAATTATGGTCTTGAATTTTTTGTTATACGGTTATTTGTATCGGTGTTAGATGTCTCTAATGATGATTTTATGATTAAAACTTTCGTTCTTCCGAGAAATTACCTATGAGGAATTCTTATGGAGACCTGAACTGAAGAGACATCTTTTTCTTTCCTGTACTTTTTTAGGGCTACGATGGGTCTGATTGTCATCCCATAAAATGCTTAATATCAGTATTAAAATATTTTTTCTATATTTTTCCTTAGCTTTAAGGATGAACCGAGCTGAATGGAAATAAAGGATCCATGTAGCGTATCCAACTAGTTTAATTTGGGATTAGGACTTAGTTGTTGTTGTTGCATTTCTATAGCCTCTGAGGATGATGAGTATTGAACTTTCCGAGATTTTTCATGCGGAAAATTTTTTGGAGACCTGAACTGAAGAGGCTTGATTCTGATCCCTACGTTGACATTCTGTATTGGTGAACTTAATCTCTTTTTTATGTATCATGAAAATGAATTCTAAATCAGCTTTTAGCTTTTTGTTGTCTATACCATTTAAGTATTTTAGTTCTGGCTTGTAGACATTGGAGATCTTTCTGTATTCCTCTCTAATGATGTGTTTTTAAAAACTTTCGTTCTCCTGAGCTTATTAATGCTGAAAATATTTGGAGACCTGAGCTGAAGAGTTTGAAAGAAGATCTTCAATGTCTGATCTGACTTTTGGGAATTTCATTCATTTTCTACTAGTTTACATCTTGTGAAGTTAGAGGAAATATGGCAACCTGTTTTGTAGTTTAGAAGCTAGAATGGAAAGTATAAACCAAACACTGCGTTTATATCAACCTTTTATCTTTTTCATTATAGTTTTGTTTTATTTCTAATTAGTTGTTTATTGTTGGTTTTGTGTTCAGTGGTATTTGTGAAGGCTATCTTGAGAAGTTCTAATTAATTTCAAGATGAGGTACTGGTTGATCTTTCTTTTGTTTTTGTTCAAGGATCTTCCTATTGAGCTGTTTATTTTCCTGATTTCTAACTATTGTTTTTCTGCATTTTCTGCTGTTCCTATTTTTTGGCTCTTTCAGTCGGCCAATGGAAGAAGAGGTAAGATATATTCCATTCCTGGAGCTTCTCTCTACTATTATTTATTTTAATTTTTTTTTACACTCTATGCATCTCCTTTAGTGTGACTGTAATGGCTAGATTTTCTTTATCACTTGTTTAGATGCTCCAAGAAATTTATTTTTGGAAATTTCTGTCTGCAATAGTTATGAACAATTGTTATGTTGTGATATTATGCAGTTAGTATTTTTCTTTGCATGGTAATCAAAAATTCTCTATAAAATTATAACATTCCATGAGAAATTGCTTCTTGTTCTTGAACTTCAGTCCCAATAGCTTCAAGTTATTGCTTATCATGATTGTCTGTTTACATGCTTATTTGTGTGTTTATTGAAGCAGGGTGGAAAGAATGAGGAGGAGGAGTTCAACACTGGACCCCTTTCGGTACTCATGATGAGTGTAAAAAATAACACACAGGTAATATCAAGTTCTGTAGTCCACAATTGCTGAATCAAGTATGCAGTTTAATTAATTTGAATTATTCTAATAACTGTCAAACTCAATAGGTACTCATAAATTGTCGGAACAACAAAAAACTTCTGGGTCGTGTTAGAGCCTTTGATCGACACTGCAACATGGTTCTTGAAAATGTCAGAGAGATGTGGACTGAGGTTGGTTTTATATAAAAACTCATTTCTACTTATCATTCTATCCACATTGGTACTGTTAAAATGCGAGAATTCTTTTGATTAGGTACCAAAGACAGGGAAAGGCAAGAAAAAGGCCATGCCAGTCAACAAGGATAGATTCATTAGTAAGATGTTCCTCCGCGGGGATTCTGTAATTATTGTTCTTAGGAACCCTAAGTGAGTGAAAGCTGCTTTTCAAGTTGATGGATACTCTTTTGAGTGGCTATTAATGTACTGAAATGTGTAATTGGGTGCTATTATTGTGTCTTTTAAACTTGGTTTAGCAGCCTTTGAGACCCCCCAAAATCAGAAGGTTAATATTGACAGTCAAAACGAATTGAGTTGCGATGTATGTTTAGGCTATGTAGCTATCTTAGTACAATTAACGTTTAGTTGTTAACCTTGTGAAGTTGAGAAGTTGCAATTATATATTGTTGTTATTTTCATTTTTTTTTTTTTATATTTCTATTTTCTGTTTCAACTTTTTCCTAGTACACATGATCCTATATTGATTACTTTTTCCAATCCATAGAAGAGAAAAAGGCTAGTTATTTAGAACCCGTCAATTTACAGAATACCTATTTATATTTGCTTCACTGCATCAGGTTTCAAATCCTTCTGTTCCATGATTGCGTTAAAAATGAAAGGAAGAGAAAATTTAGCTTTTGCTTTTTGCTTTAGCCCATCTCCATGCACCATTACACTGGCAAAAAAAAAAAAAGTATTATAACCAATGTATAAGTAAAAAATGATTTCAATTACACAATATGGTTGTAGAAAGGCATTTATAATTTATAATTTTTAGTTTTTGTTAATTGTTAATTGCTTATGGTTAGGGATTGATGATAGAAATGAGGATTGTTTTATGCCCTTCAATGTGGGTCAGCCCAACAATAGCCCAACCCAAACCGACACTTCAATGTCTGGCCCCGATTGCTGGTATTGTGAATATTCCACTGGCTGGTAGTACCCGATGACAAAAACGTGACGTAGTTTAAACAAGATTCTGCTGTAGCAACGGAAGGTCGTTCGACAAGAGAAAACGCAATGAAAGAACGGAAACGACCAAATGATTAAGAATGTTGTACCATTCAAAAGGATAGCAGATCCGGTAAATGAAATTATTTTTAGATTTTATTTTTTCTAAATGGTAGAATATATATATATAGTGAAATATATATTTTAAAATCTTATTTATCTTTAAAAATATATATTTATTTATAATGTAAAAAATTAAGGATGCATTAACAGATTTAAAGTCGTCTATTTAATAAATTAATTTTGTTTTTGCCTCAAAAAAAAAAAAAAAAACCGTTAAAAAATAAGGATTGCATTTAACAGATTTAAAGTCGGTCTATTAATAAAATTAAATTTTGTTTTCTGCCTCAAAAAAAAAAAAAGAAAAAACCTAATATTCAATTTCCTTTCAAATTGACATATTTTTGAATTAAAAAAAAAAAAAAAAACCTAATATTCAATTTCCTTTCAAATATGACATAGCAAATGTACCAATTAAAATTAATTTCTATTATAAATTTATATGATAAAGCATAATGTTGCAAGAATAAAATGTGGTTATTGAAGGGTTTCTATAATTTTGTTTTCAGAATTCCTTATAAATAGAGATTGACATTCTTGGAATTTTTTTATTATTGTGTATCGTACTTATAGCCTAATCAAAGATGGACTATTCATGTACTCATAAATAAAAAAAATGTTTATTTATATTATAATTTAAAAAATAAAATCAATGTCACTTACCCACTCAATCCATTCAGATATTTTACACAGTAGGTCATTGAAAAGTAAAGAGAAGAAGATACAAGTGGGTTCTCGATAGTACAAAACAATTGAAAGTTTTTGCCTAAGAAGAAGCAAGTTTTGGCTCATTGCAGAAAAGAAGCATGTGAAAAGGGGGTTGAAAATTGGAAAAACATAAAAATTAACAAGCACGCGTTCTCCACGCACACACCTTCTCTATATTTATGATATGAGCTAAAGACAAAAAAGAGACTAAAAAACTTTGTAAGCTCTGCCCACCAACCCAACCATTGTTTCCCACAACCTCAAATTATTAAATTACAGGCTCCGCAATAATTGCCCACAGCTATTCTTCCCCCACAACCCATATTAGATTCCACTTTATAAAAGTGCCAGGAAAAGGTTGGTTTGAATATGATAATGCGTTTGGTTTAAGGGAAAAACATATTGTTAAATTCAGCTATCAAGCGTAATTTAATTGGTCTTTTTATATATGTAATGAATAAAAATTAATGAGTTTAAGTTTCCTAGACCATAAAAATTATCGTTAATTCAGTGAACTAAAAAAAAAACTATCTCTCGTTATCAGAAAAGTTTGGCATAGACAAAGATGCCTTGCTGAAAAGAGAATAAGGGAAAAGCAAAGAGTGGTTACTAATTCTTATCCTCTCCTACCCAAAAAAGTGAGGGCGTGTGGCTCAGTGGGAGAGTAGAAGCATATGCAATATGAATATGGTTTGGTGAGGTCCGCAAAATTGTCGCCTTTGAAATCTGAATCACTTTGTTTGTTAAGGCATGTGCTTGTCACAGGCAATCTCACAGATTCAATTTCTAAAAAGCTAGAAGAACAAAACTTTACTACAGGTCCAATCCAAGTGGAGACATGTAAATTGATTTCACATTACATTTTTTTTTTTTTTTTTATTTGGGATCAATTTTTTAGTTGGTTATTTTATTATATTTAATTGTATTTTAGCAAGCATTTGCTTAGATTTTTGAAGGAATCATATTCACATACACATATTTTTTTTCTTCTAATGTTAGAATTCCAATATCCTTATCTAACCTCGTGTAAATTTAAGAGACAACCCACAAAAGAAGTTAAGATTTTCATTAAAAAAAAAAACATGTTTACAAGAAAACCAACTTTTATGCGGTTTTTCTCTCGAAAGAAAGCTGCAATGAGAGAACATATTTTGTTTCATCCACCAGCAAAGATCACCTCTTGGTTGTTAGTTATTACACAATTAATATAATCCTAAGTTGTGTCTTCTGAGAACTTTGCTCTCTTTTATTTCCAACAAAAAATTAATAATAATAAAAGAACCAACAGGCGATTAGATCAGTAAAAATAGCGTTTAGTAATTAGCTTTTAGAAGTTAAAGTAGCGTTTTATAAAATGTTAACTCTTGTAATATTTAACTTTTAGCGTTTTATAAAAAACTATTCAAATATTTATCAGCTAGATGTTAATGAAATAGCTAATAGCAATCAAAACTACTAATTTTGCCAAACAAATTCTAACTAATTATGGTGAAAGCAACACAAAAATAAAAATAAAAAGAGATAATACAAAACGGCAAGAGTATTTATTAAAGGTGCTGTCAATCACTTAAAAAAAGATCACTCAGCTGCTATTAGTTCACCTCACAAGAGCCAAAAGGTTGGGAATAAAGAAGTAATGTAACTCATAATATATATCACTATGATAATTCATGATTCAAGTTTGGCCCCCCAATATAATTTAGATAATGTCCATTATTAGAATTTAATTTAGATGCTTATGCCTAGTGGTTGACACCCTGCTTGCAAATATCTTTTTAACTGTTTTAAAAAATTAATACTCTTTCCGTTCTATTTTATTTATTTATTATTCTTTTTTAAATGTTTCGAAATATTTATAAGGTTTCGAAATTTAGATACATAAACAATTATTTTTTCTATAATAACATTTATGATTGTTAATTAAATGAAGAATTTTTATTAATATCCTAATGAATTAAGGATAAAAAAGAGCAAAATAACTTTTCTTGACTAAATTTTTAATATGCGTATTTTGTTGAATCATGCAAATAAAATGCAACGGAGGGTATTAATTTGACTGCGACAAGGAGACAAAAATTAATATAATCTATAAACTTGACCACTTTTATTGATTTGCTAATAGATTAAAAAATCAATTTCGTAAATTTTAAGAAATTTATCGTTTATCAAAATTACTCCCAAAATCTTCATTTAAAATCTCACATTTAACACGTGAGATTTGACTAACCCAATTAAAAAATTAAAAATTTCGATCTTCAGCACTTTGAATTTCAAAAATCTTCGTGATCCAAATTTTACGGTCTTCAATGTTGACTTAAATCCATGAAATAAATTTAATTAATTAAATTTATAATATATTTCCTGTCTATTTTTAGAGAAATTTTAATTTTTAAAGAAATCTTTTTATTTAATATTATTTTTCGAGAACACACCAAACATAATCTTATGTAAATATCCGTAAGATCTGATAAAAGATTAATGTCTAAATCCTCTTTTCAATACTCCAAAAAAAGCTATCCTTCGAGAGGATTAAAAATCATATTTTTTTTCTATCTCATCGTACATTTTTTTTTCTCTTATCATTATATTTCATCTATCCATCTCTTATACATGATATATTTCTTTCTGATCTTAATAATAATTAATACACTTTTCAAAAAGATAAGAGATTATTCAGATCGGGACAAAGAATAACTGAATAAATTAAAAAGTAAATTATTATAATTAGGTGATTTAATTATATTTTTAATCATATGGATGGAGTAATACTAAAGCTAAAGCCTAATCTCGCGAACTATTCAAAAGGCCACGCGATTTGTTTACACGAGAAGTGGAGAATACACGTGACGACTTCTATGGGATAAAGAGCGCAAAGGCCAAAAAAAAAAAAAAAAAAAAAAAAAACACGAGAAGTGGAGAATTACACGTGACCGACTTCATATGGGGATAAAGAGCGCAAAGGCCAAAAAAAAAAAAAAAAAAAAAAAAAAAAAAAAAAGAAGAAGAGCATGTCATCATCATCGAAGACTAGATAAAGGCACATGCTCATTTTCTATCCCAAGTTCTATAGCAATGATAATGTCTAACAGAACGGACATTAGTCATAATGCTCATCGACAGGCCATTATTATTATTTCTCATTTTTATTTACCAATTAATCTTTTTTTTTTATATTAAAAGATCTATTATCAGATTACATATATATTTATTATTAAACTATGGCTTGGTGTGCATACTATTTTATTTAGAAAAAGAGATGAGAATTGTTTTATATATTGTTTATATATATATATAATATAAAATATATATTATATTATAGAATAGAGAGAGAGAGAGAGAGAGAGAGAGTAGCTATAAGTTTTCCGGGGTATTGTTAATTTTAAAACATGTAATTCTTGGTAAGAAATTAGATCATGAACATGGGTGAAGCTAAAAAAAAAATTTATTTATTTTTTTATTCACAGAAAACTTAATGAATTGAAATAATATTGTGTTGACTATAAGAAATTCGAATTAATGATAACTTTTTGTGATGAAAAAATTCGAACTTAAGATATTATGTTCGCACATCTTCTGCAGACGTGAGAATATCAACTATACCGCACTTGATTGGCTTTGATAATATAAATTAAAAATGTTCCAAATCATAAAGTTAAGGTTTTCATCTCAAATTAATTCAAGCATTTTGATCTAAAATTTTAATTTTCAAAATGAAAAATTAAAGGGAGAAGACAAAATAATAAGAAATGAGCTTTCAATCAAACCGATATAAATGGAACTGAATTCCCTGTTGATAAAAAATTTTCAACAACTATTCAAAATAATAATCGAATTTAATGAAATTTAGGAAAAAATGAAGTACAATCAAAATGGAATATTGCCTTGAAAAAGAAAAATAGAAAAAAATTCCTCTAAGGGAGTGAGCAAACAAAATATAAAAGCGAAGAAAAAGGTTGGAAAATAGCAGTGTCGGCTAAAAAGCAGGGCTTGTGCCACCCACGCTTCTACACTGTACCAAATCCCACCAGAATATACACTTTTCTTTCTTTTAGTAATTTGTTTCTTTATTAAATGGACCTGTGCCACACACACGCCCAATAGAATCTCGTGAACGTGACCTGACCTCTTTCCTTTTAACCTGTCTTCTTAATTATTTTTTTCTGGAAATACTCTTCTTGACTAGTAACTATTTGTCTAAACAAATCGAACCATAATTACTTTTTACCAATAAATAAAAAGTAACAGTTGAAAATTGAATCCGACCGGAATATCAAATTAAGAAATGGAAGTGGACCAACTCCAATATCAATCACTATTGGTATATGGTATGGGTTTATATAATTATAGAGGATGATTTTATTTTTTTTGTCCAATAAATTATATAATTTGTTGAATCAATTCCTAAAAAAAAAATTTTTTTAATTCAAGCAAAATTTAATTGTATATTCAGATAAATACTTTATTGTTGCTATTAATTATAGATAAATACCTTATTAGTTCAACTTTAATAAATATATAATAAAATTTGTTTATTTCAAATTATTGTCTAACCAAATAAATTGGAGGTCTAAAATCAACGACTCTTAAGAAATCTGTCAAGTTTTAATAGGAAATACTTACATATTCTCACTTACACACTAAATGGATTTATTTAAGGTGTTTGTTACAAATAAAAATATGGATGTATAATAAAAAAAAATGACAAATTAGTAAAAAATGAATATTTTTAAATGACAATTAATTATTGGTTTAGTGTATAAAAAACTCATACAAGTAGAGGTAGATAAGTCTTTTCTTTTCCTATCTTGAAAATAACGATAGACACACCATCTCTTAGCATGTGATCTACTCCGTAAAATTTATTATTTTAACAGTTGTTTGTTTAACTCTTTTTTTTTTTAAAAAAAGTTGTTTGTTTAAATTGTGTTTTATCAAACATAACATTTCATAGTCTGTGTGTAATACCCCGAATTTTTATTTTCAAAACCTTCGAATTTTTTTTAAGTCAAAAATCGCAAATTTTGGCCGTGCGGGCTGCAAATGTAAAACAGGCTCAATTCGATTTTTAATCAAAAATCGCAAATTTTGGCCGTTGCGGCGCTGCCCAAAGTAAAACAGGCCTTCAATTCGAGCCCCAAAAATTTTCAAAATTGGGCCAAAGCCTAAAAAATCCAAAACCACAAGAATAAATCCAGAACCAAATTGAAAAACCCTGCAAACGAGCAAAAATCGGAGGCCAATCGTTAAATCAGACCAAACCGGTTCGAATCCGAACCGGAATGCATCTAGAAACCGACTTAAATTTCTTCTTCTTTCCTCTCTTCTTCTTCTTTTCCTCCGTTTGCGGTGAGCAGCGACCTCCTCCTCCTTCTTCTCCCGTTTTCCGGCACCAGAGCTTGATCGGCCCTTCATTCCTCCTCGCCCGTCGCGTCACCGCCGCAGATGCTCAAGCCTTCCTTCCTCCTCTCTAGCGAGCGCAGCGATGGCAGAAGTCGCAGTTCTGCTCCACCGCCAGATCGCGGTCCACTTGCTCGATTCCGGCGACTTCATCTGCTTTTTCGTCAAGCCCTCGTTAGTAAGGTGAGCCAAAATGCGTTCTTGTTATTCTTTAGACAAATAATAATGGACCAAAACTTGAATTTGAATGAGCCATTTGAGATGGATGAAGAGATTTGCGGTTTTTTGTTTAATTTGATAAAATTTGGGTTTTAGTAATTAATTTGCCATATTTGTAGATACTTGCATCTCCAAAATCGAACTTTACAGGAAGCATTCTTTATTTTCGTATACATGTGGTTTGATCTCAGGGCCTGCTGCGCCGTTCCGGCCCACCGTGCGCCCTGTGGCGATGCGTGGATTGGCCTGTGGCGATGGTGGATGTTTCCGGTGACCGGAAAGTGCTAAATAGGCAGAATTTTGCACTCAACCCGTAGAGTATGACTATATTATTAGATTTGCCATCTGACATTGATTAATATTCAAACTATTGTTTGACTTGAATTTATAATTAGGCACTAGAAAGTATAAGACTACAGAAAATTGGTAAATTAAGGATATTATGCCTTAACATTAGTTAATCGAGGATATTAGCTAAATAATTACATGAATAATACCTACGAATGAATTAGTTATACAAAAGTAATGCATAATTCTATTAGAAAATGGCTTAAGTCAATCAATTGATTTGGGTTCTGAAAATTTAATTTTTGTGATATATTGTCTTTGTGTTGAATTTTTATAGCTTTATATTGGATTTTTAATGTTTTTTCTAAGCATCGGAAATGACATTGAATTGACGATAGAGGAGTTTTAATTTTATGCTTGAAAATAGGAAGTGGACCGAATAGGCCTAGTTAAAATTATTTATGGTTTCTTGTTAGAGAACCTTGATGGGTAAATATATTTAATTTTTGAACTTATGAATGCGAAACATTTTTAAATGATTGTTATTGAATCCAAACGCGAAAGAATAAATTGAAATAATTGAACAGTAAGTTTAATTCTTGCTAGGAATAGTTAATCGGTATTATTTTAAGTTGTAAGTTTAGATCTCTTTAGTAGATGTATTCTTTAGATTTTTAATTTAAAAGAGGCATTTGTTCATATTGGCTAATATTTAAAATTTAACAAAGGTACTTAAAATATGTGGTTACTTATCTTTAACTTTAAGCAAGAATGAAGAAATGAAAGCTTGATAAAGAGTACTATAATAGTTAGACACTACGAAACTATCAAGTGAAAGTAATTGAAATTAACTTAGTGATATAAGTTTTATTCGATTATATATATATTAAAGCTTTTATTTGTTTGGTAATTAGCTATAGAAGCTAGTTATAATTATAAGTAAATAATGATCGTCATTATCATTCGAACATGATTATTATAAATTAATGGTTGAGTGTTGACATTGTTGTTTTGGAAGGAGGATGGGGTTTTAAATTGATTGATTGCCCGACGGATGGGCTGTGCGTATTGATGGATAAATATATATAATGTTATTGTGACATTTAAACAGGTAGATAATCCTATTTTTAGGGGAGATGCTGTCGAAATTTCGATAGAACCTAGATCAGTTTTCTAGATCAGTTTTAATTTAATAACATAAATATAATAATGCTTATTTAGACAAATTCTATAATTTTGGATACATAATAACTTAAAGTTGCTCTAATTATTTATTTATTTTCATTATTATGTTTATGATTTGTGAGTGCTGATAGATATGCCATTTGGGTGTGCACTGCGCTGCGGTGAGCATATTAACTAGTCGGATGACTAGATTAATTATATATAACTAGTCGGATGACTAGATTAATATGTGTACACATTGTGTGACTGCGTGTGTTGTGTAATAATTATTACTCCTTAGAAAACTCACATGTATTGCTTAAATTTTTCAGGAAGTAGTTTCTCTTTAATTCGGGTTAAACTATGTTATCTTCGTCGCAGGATTATTAAGAAGTTTTCCCAGTTCCATAATTGTTTTGCTATGTAATTATATGTACAAGAAGCTATGTATAACAAACAGTTAGTGACTCCGCAGTTGTAGAATTTACATACGTCTAGTCGTGTAGTAATATAGATGAAGTAATTCTGTTAGCCCACATATTAAAAATGTTGTTATTATTGTAAATGGGGCCGAACTGTGAAATGAGAAAGATAAACTTTGGGCCGAGAAATAATCAAAATATGAAGTTATATTTTTTTTATTAATTAGTATCCGAGATAATAGACTCTTAATGTTTCAGGCTTACTACGGGCCTCGGGGCCTTAAGCTTACCTGGGCCCTAGTGCCGGTCCGGCCATGGAATCGCGGGTTCGTGGACAAGTCTTGTATCAGATATCAGAGCTTAGGTTAGGGTTTTAGGACATAACTGCGGAGTATAGGACCATTTCTTTATGTTGGGATCGGCCGTAACCAACATAAGGAAGGAAACTTTGTGATTTCCCTCTCTGGGGATGGTGGACGCACTAGACTCTATGAGGTGGGAAAACCCACACCTATTGTATATAAATCAATAAACTATAGAAGAATTAATTGAGGAATAGAGTGAAAGTAGTGGGTAGTAGGATGAACCCATCCCTATACCCTTAGGTTAGGGAATAGAGTAATACCTGATAGTAGTGGATTGGCCTGATCACCCAGTACACTACTTTTCATGTGAACTCTATTCCTATTAGTGAACAGGATAGTGTAGAGAATAAATAGGTTTTCCAATTGTATGGTGGATTGATGAATTTTGGGTGATTAGGAATCGGTATTTTAGTATTCAGTTCGGCTACTAAATTTCTTTAGAATTTCTTTTTATTGTTTTATTTACTTGATATTTGATATTTAAACTTAAAACCCCATTTCAATTTTGAATTCAAATTGTGTTATGATAAATAATTTGAAATTGATTATTTATATAGAAAATTATTTTTGAAAGTTGTCTATTTATATCACGGGGCCAATAAAAACGAATCCAATTTAATCCAAGCAATAAACCATTAAAACACGACTTTAAAACCCCCCCACCACCAACGCCCCAAAAGTCCACACATTTTTTGAATTTCAAACCTAATAGCGACACTAAAGACTGTAATGCCACTAACACACACTCCAATTTGAAAAATTATGTACCAACCAATTCACCACCCTCTAATGCACTACTAGAAAATTATTTTTTGAACAACACAACACGCAATACACTGACACCCTCCCCTATTACTATAACTAGATCCACCGCCGAGCCAACCCCGCCACCCAACCTCGGCACTTAGATCATTAAAATGAAATGATATAAGCGATAGTAAAAAATATTGAAGCCGCACACCCCCCAAAGCAAAAGAGACATGTAACAATTTTACGAACAAAACAAAAAAAAAAAAAAAAGCATAATCATTAAGAACAACGCCAAAAAACCATGAAAGAAAAACAGAATACAGAGAAAGAAAATTATTTTTGAAAGTTGTCTATTTATATCACGGGGCCAATTGGATTAGATCATAAAATGAAATGATTATAAGGATAGTAAAATTTGAAAGAAGTTTTGAAAAAGAAGAATAAGACAAATGGTGGTGATAATAATAAATAAGTATACAGTTAGTAGTCAAGTTGAGAACATGAACGTTGGAAATATCGGGTAGCCGATTTTGGTATAGAAGTTAAGTGGCACTTAGATTTGGAGTATAGGGTTGTTTAATGTAATAAATGGAAGAAATAACATTAAGAATGAACTTGAATAGTTTAAGGGTATAAGGAATTTTATTAGTATTGATGAATATTAGGTAAAAGGTGAATATCTAGGGCAAGTAATAAATGTTAGGTTAAAATGTTAGTGATTAGGTAAGTCATTAGTGATGATGATTAGTAGTGTGAAAGAAACCAAGTGGACAAAATAATTAATAAGAGTATTTGATCTCCTTAGGATGAACTAATAGCAACATTGGTGGAATGAAAAGTTATTAAAAATCATTTTGGTTGGAATGAAAAGTTTTAGGATGAACTAATAGCAACATTGGTGGAATGAAAAGTTATTAAAAATATAAGAGCTAAGAGAGATGAAAGGTGTTATTATGAAAGTCCATTAGATGATAAGTTTTAGGGTTACTTGAGAGATTGAGTTAAAGAGAAATTACTAGTTGAGTCGAAAACATTAAAATTCTTTGTAGAGGCATGATAACTGGTGGTATAGTGAGGTCATTAGTTCAGGAACTATCTAATAGTTGCACCACTCTATAATAAGAATATTATAGGGTAAATAGGACTTATATTAGTAAGAATCATGAGAGTGAGCTCAAGTCGCCCTGTGATACTAATAGACAACGAAAGTTACAAGATGATTTTTCTTAAAATTTTGGATTAAAGTAGTAGTTTTTGAACTTTTGATTAAGAAAAGTTTTTTAAAATTTTGGATTAAAGTAGTAGTTTTTGAACTTTTGATTAAGAAAAGTTTTAGTAATAATATATGCAAATTAGACAAGTTAATTCTTATTATTATTATAAATGAATTAAATTTCAATTGTAAACTATGTGTTTTGTGTTTGTAAACTATGTGTTAAGTTTTTCATGAAGAAATGCCTAGGGAAAGTTTAAATTTTCAAATGAAATTATATAATCTTGAGAAATATATATTATGTATCTTCTTGATAAACCCGGTTTTATTGTAAGACTTAGTTTAAAGAAAGATTTTCTAAAGATTTCAGTAGCTGTATGAAGATAGTAATTGGAGATTTAGGTAATAAACCGAAGTTCTTGTAAGTTTCAGCTAGGTGGCACTAAGTAGGATGATTGACGGTAGAAGTACAGTTAGAACGCCCTAACTATTCCCTTTGCTCGATCTATTTTATTCGCTTTTGAGCCGACTTTTTAGTATCTCTTATGACTTTAAAATCACCTATTCATCTGTTCTTATTATCCCCTGTTAGATTTCAATTCGAGGACGAATTGTCTAAAGGGGGGGAGATTGTAATACCCCGAATTTTTATTTTCAAAACCTTCGAATTTTTTTTAAGTCAAAAATCGCAAATTTTGGCCGTGCGGGCTGCAAATGTAAAACAGGCTCAATTCGAAATTCGAGCCCAATTTCAAATTGGGCCAAGCCTAAAAATCCAACACAAGAATTAATCGAGAACCAAATGAAAACCCTTAGCAAAACCGAGCAAAAAATCGAAGCAAAATCGTTGAAATCAGACCAAAACCGGTTCGAATCAACCGGAGAAGATCTAGAAACCGACTTAATTTCTTTCTTCTTCCTCTCTTCTTCTTCTTTCCTCCGTTTTAGCGTGAGCAAAGCGACCTCCTCCTCCTTCTCTCCCCGTTTCCCGGCCACCAGAGCTGATCGGGCTCATCTCCTCGCCGTCGCGCACCGCCGCAGATGCTCAAGCCTTCCTCCTCCCTCTCTAGCGAGCGCAGCGATGGCAGAAGCTCGCCAGTTCTGCTCCACCGCCAGATCGCGTCTCCTGCTCGATTTCCGGCGACTTCATCGTTTTTCGGCAAGCCCTCCGGTTAGTTAAGGTGAGTCCAAATGCTTTTCTTTGTTATCTTTAGACAAATAATTAATGGACCAACTGAATTGTGAAATGGCAGCCATTTTGAGAATGATTGAAAGATTTGGGTTTTGTTAATTTTGATAAAATTTGGGGTTTTAGTAATTAAATTCCATATTTTGAGCTAGTTGATTTCTCAAAATCGAAAACTTTATCAGGAAGCATTACTTGTATTTGTTCAGTATTTACTGTTGTGTTGAGTTTCTCAGGCCTCTTGGCCGTCCGGCCACCGTGGCCTGTGTGGCCTGTGGCGATGGTGGATGTTTCCGGTGACCGGAAAGTGCTAAATAGGCAGAATTTTGCACTCAACCCGTAGAGTATGACTATATTATTAGATTTGCCATCTGACATTGATTAATATTCAAACTATTGTTTGACTTGAATTTATAATTAGGCACTAGAAAGTATAAGACTACAGAAAATTGGTAAATTAAGGATATTATGCCTTAACATTAGTTAATCGAGGATATTAGCTAAATAATTACATGAATAATACCTACGAATGAATTAGTTATACAAAAGTAATGCATAATTCTATTAGAAAATGGCTTAAGTCAATATTAGGAAAGAAAAAATGGCTTAAGTCAATTTGATTTTGGGGTCTGAATTTAATTGTGGGATAATTTGTCTTGTGTGATATTTTAATAGCTTTATAATGGATTTTTTAATGTTTTCTAAGCATGGAAAATTGAACATTGATTGAGATAATGAGGAGTTTTTTAATTTTATTGTTGAAAATAAGAAAGTGACCGAAATAGGCCTAGTTTAAAATTATTGATGGTTTTCTTGTTTAGAGAACCTTTGATGGGTAAAATATAATTTAATTTTGAACTTATGAATGCGAAACATTTAGAATGATTTGTTTATGAATCCAAACGGCCGAAAAGGATAGATAAATTGAAATAAATTGAACAGTAAGTTTAATTCTTGCTTAGGAATAGTTAATCGTATATTTTTAAGATTGTAAGTTAGAATTCTCTTTAGTAGATGTATTCTTTAGATCTTTTAAATTTAAAAGAGGCATTTTGTTCATATTTTGGCTAATAATAAAATTTAACAAAGGTATAAAAATATGTTGGTTATTATCTTTAAGCAACTTTAAGCAAGAATGAAGAAATGAAAGCTTGATAAAGAGTACTATAATAGTTAGACACTACGAAACTATCAAGTGAAAGTAATTGAAATTAACTTAGTGATATAAGTTTTATTCGATTATATATATATTAAAGCTTTTATTTGTTTGGTAATTAGCTATAGAAGCTAGTTATAATTATAAGTAAATAATGATCGTCATTATCATTCGAACATGATTATTATAAATTAATGGTTGAGTGTTGACATTGTTGTTTTGGAAGGAGGATGGGGTTTTAAATTGATTGATTGCCCGACGGATGGGCTGTGCGTATTGATGGATAAATATATATAATGTTATTGTGACATTTAAACAGGTAGATAATCCTATTTTTAGGGGAGATGCTGTCGAAATTTCGATAGAACCTAGATCAGTTTTATCAGTTTTAATTAATAACATAATAAAAAGCTTATTTAGACAAATTCTATAATTTGATAGCATAATAACTAAAGTGCCTTCTAATTAATTTATTTATTTTTTCATTATTATTGTTTATTGATTGCTGAGTGGCTGATGATTATAGCCATTTTGTTGTTGTGACTGGCTGCTGTGAGCATTATAAACTTAGTCGGGATGATATAACTAGTCGGATGACTAGATTAATATGTGTACACATTGTGTGACTGCGTGTGTTGTGTAATAATTATTACTCCTTAGAAAACTCACATGTATTGCTTAAATTTTTCAGGAAGTAGTTTCTCTTTAATTCGGGTTAAACTATGTTATCTTCGTCGCAGGATTATTAAGAAGTTTTCCCAGTTCCATAATTGTTTTGCTATGTAATTATATGTACAAGAAGCTATGTATAACAAACAGTTAGTGACTCCGCAGTTGTAGAATTTACATACGTCTAGTCGTGTAGTAATATAGATGAAGTAATTCTGTTAGCCCAATTCTATGAGCCCATATTAAAAAATGTGATGTGTTGTTAATTGGGCCCGAACTGTGGAATGTTGTAGATGAAAAATTTGGGCCAAGATTTAATAAAATTTTGAGGTTTATTTTCCTAGAAGTATAGGCTGAATGTTTAAAATTATATTGAGATAGTAAATTTTTAGTGTTTCAGGCTTATTAAGCTTAACCTGGGCCCTGTGCCGGTTCCGCGCCCAGTGGGAATCGGGTCGTGACACTGTGCTGTTTTCCAATTCTAAATTACTGATAATAAACGTCTATATTTTACTAAATATTCTAAATAATAAAAAGCAGCCAGTTTGAGTTTATCAAAATACTAAAAACTATCATGAAAAAACTATTGCTAATATTGGTCTTAATTTTCCGAGATAATAGACTCTAATGTTTCAGGCTTACTACGGGCCTCGGGGGCCTTAAGCTTACCTGGGCCCTAGTGCCGGTCCGGCCCATGGAATCGGGTCGTGACACTGTGCTTTTCCAAATTCTAAATACTGATATAAACGTTATATTACTAAATATTCTAAATAATAAAAAGCAGCAGTTTGAGTTTATCAAAATACTAAAAACTATATGAAAAACTATTGCTGAATATGGTCTTAATTTTATAATTTTCCAAATGAATTCGATATCATTAAAAATTTAAAAATTTTATTATGTTTCTTTATTTGGTTTAAAAAATACTATCGATAAATTCCGTAATACTTTCAATTTCATCCTTTTCAAATATAGAGAATTGTATTTCAAAATTACAACTTCAATTTCTCTAATTCTATCATCTAATTTTCTATTAATGAAGAAATTTAAATCATAAAAATACCCTTAAATCATGGGACTTTATTTTAAAAATACCCTTCAAAAACCTGTCAAGTTTATTTTCCAACCAAGCAATACAATATGAAATTTCATAATATAAATATTTCATTTTCCATCAATCCAAACTATCACTTAAAACATTATAGAAAACACAAAAATTTATTTCATTTTAAAAATACAAGCACATGACTGAGATAATTATCTATTCATATTAGAGAAATAATCTGTATTAATATATCTATAAAGTTATATAAATTCTGAAATTTCTTTTTATCTCTCTAGCAGTTATTTTTTGTTTTTTCAAAATTCGAAAAACTGTATTCTGGTAGTTTTACCTTTTAGTGGGTTGAGCAATTACTTGGCTTTGCATGTAAACGAGTCAGTTCTTATATATATGCCTCAGACTTCCTCGCTAGCTTCATTCCAAGCAAAACACAGGAAGAGAGAGATAGGATCAGTAGAAACAGTTTCTCCAGTATATTCAGATCTTAATTAGGAAACGGAAAATGGCAGAAAACGGTTACGCAGAGCTAGAGAAGCAGAAATTGCTTTTACAAGAACATGAAGAGAAACACTTCATGTCAAGTGAGATTGTCCGTGACATCATCATTGGTGTCTCCGATGGTCTCACTGTCCCTTTCGCCCTTGCTGCTGGTTTGTCCGGCGCCAATGTCACTTCCCGCATCATTCTCATCGCCGGCATTGCTGAAGTTGCCGCCGGCGCCATCTCCATGGGGCTTGGCGGGTAATTAACTTAATCAATTATTCACAATTACTTAATTAAACAGTTCTTACTTAATTGATGCAATATAAACAGGTACCTTGCAGCAAAAAGCGAAGCTGATCATTACATGAGAGAACTAAAACGAGAACAAGAAGAAATCATCAGCGTCCCTGACATAGGTTTTCACATTCTTTCACTCTCTCTCTCTCTCTCTCTCTTTGAAGCAGAAGCTTAATTATTATGAGTTAGATAGTTAATTACCATAATCTCTAATCTCTGTAGAGGCTGCTGAATGTGGAGACATATTAGCAGAGTATGGAGTTGAGCCACATGAATATGAGCCAGTGGTGAATGCTTTAAGGAGAAACCACCAGCATTGGCTTAATTTCATGATGAAGTAATTAATAATTATCTTTACATATATCATTTTTAATCCCCAAAAGCAGAAAGATTAGTAAAATGTAGTGTTGATGATGCAGGTTTGAACTTGGATTGGAGAAGCCAGACCCAATGAGAGCATTTCAAAGTGCCATAACAATAGCTATTTCTTACGTACTGGGTGGGTTTGTACCCCTTTCACCATACATAGTATTTCCAGTTGCTGAAGAAGCTGTTGTTGCATCTATTATGGTTACCATTTTGGCATTACTAGTATTTGGGTTTGTTAAGGGTTACTTTACTGGTGATAGACCCTTTAGGAGTGCCCTTCAAACTGCCTTCATTGGAGCTATTGCTTCTGCTGCTGCTTATTCCCTAGCTAAGGTTTTCCGAGTTTGATTCATTTCTCCATTTTCTAACTTCTTCTTCTCCTCCTCAATATGGACTTTGGGTTTGTATGCTCTAATACTTCAATGTATTTGGGACATCTTAATTATCTGATTCCAACCTTCTTGTATCTATATTTGTTGCAGCTATGTGAAAGTTGTGCCTTCTTAAGTCTTAACTAGTCCAAAACTCCTGTGCTTTAATTGATATTAATGTCATTATCATGCTGAGTATTGAGGAATGGCTTAGATTCATGTCAGTGAAATGTTTTTTTTTTCTTTTTTCTTTTTAATTACCATTAGAATTATAGTCTAATATGTTTATTTATATATAATAGGCAAGACTTAAATGCGATTTCATTAAAATCTGAGCACAGAGACACGTGTGTGAATTAAAAAAAAAATGTCGGTTCAATATACTGATAATAATTTGTACAGCTAATTATCTAGTTTTAACAATTGATTTTTATATAACTAGAATAATAAAAAGTTTGATTTATTTTCTTATTTTTATCCATTGAATATTTTTATTGAAAAGGAGGGAATGCACATGTTTAAATCAAGATATACTAGTGTAAGACGCGGATATAGATAGGCCATCTCCATTATATGGCCCAAGCCCATTGAAATGACAACAAACACAAGTCAATATAGGGAATTACGGATAAACTAAAAAAATAAATAAAATTACTGTCTCCCTTTCATAATTTTTAATCTATCTTAAATTATTGTCATGTTTTTTATTTTATAAGTAAATAATGTTTGAATTTTGTTACTTTCTTTGTCAATAAATATAACAATGAAACTACATCATTAATTAAATTTTGATATAAATAAATTTAACGTAACTTAATCTTTAATCTACTAATAAAATTCTTTAATTAAATATTTGATTAATTTAATCACAATTTAATATAAATTATTTGATTTTTATGGATACTAATAAAGATATATTAAAAAAAAGTAAAAATTATAACTTAACTATATTAATTAAAATTTTTTAATTTGTTTAAATCAAATAAGGACACAAATTACATGAGACACAGATTACGTGTTTAATAGAATCCCAACCCCTGTTTGTGGAAGGAGTTTATCTGTGGCCAAACGCCACGTGCGTAGTAAGTATATACTATACTGTTACCTCAGGTGGAATGCGAGTCGCCACGCCCACGCCACAATAACAAAACAAAAGACCACAGTATCAAATCCACACCGCCTTCATTTACATACAGACTCGAAGGACTCTTTTATCACACATCCAACAGTCAATCGCGGCGGGGCACCGCCTAAAACATACTATCCAAAAGCCCAAAATGGCCGCTGTAACCGAAGGAAACCTAGACCCTGAGAAGCAGACGCTACTCAGCCAGCATAAGGAGCGCCACTTCACCGCCGGCGAAATCGTCCGCGACATTATCATCGGAGTATCGGACGGTCTCACTGTACCATTCGCCCTCGCCGCCGGTTTATCTGGCGCCAATGCTACATCTTCCATTGTACTCACTGCCGGAATCGCCGAAGTCGCCGCCGGTGCTATCTCCATGGGACTTGGAGGGTAATATTGCACCTTTTTATATTACGTATCAGATATGATCACTTAACTAGTTAGGACTCTTAATGGATTATTTGGATCTATGCAGGTATTTAGCGGCTAAGAGCGAGGCAGATCACTATGCAAGGGAGCTAAATAGAGAACGAGAAGAGATACTAAGTGTTCCTGACACAGGTTTCCCTCTATTTTTTTTTTCAACTGATTTTTTAAAAACACTTACGTGTATTTTGATGATGATCGTCATTGAAATGCAGAGGCGGCTGAGGTAGCAGAGATACTAGCACAGTATGGAATAGAGCCTCATGAGTATGAGCCTGTGGTTAATGCTCTTATGAAAAAGCCTGAAGCTTGGCTTGATTTCATGATGAAGTAAGTTCAATTTAATTAACATCTTCTAAATGTCATCTTTTATTGTTAATAGAAAAATTGAAATATTAGAGTGATTGATCCACAGTTTCTGACTTTCTTTTTCAGAATATGTTTGGGAACTGTAATGAAAATGCAGTTACTGAACATACTCTTGATTAAGGTTAGGATCTTTAGTTTTGGGACGCTGGATAAAAAAATCTAACAAATAGGACTAAAGTTTATGTACTTAAACGACGAGTATAATTAAATTTGTAACCCACCACCTAGAACAGTACCTCCGCCACCACCAGGAGGAGCACTGATACACTCTGAAAAGTTACAGAAGCAGTATTTTTGAGGACAAACCCAAGTGGTCCCATATTCCAGAGCACCTGCAAATTGCAGTTGGAACTATTAGATTTGTTTCATTTTCAGTATCACATGATGGTACATAAAATTTTGTGGTTTAAAGCTGTAGATTTCTTTTTTCTTGGATGCTTGTGTGCCTTTTCTGCGTATTTATCGTGTTATCATTGCAAATTACACTTTCCTTTTCAATCAGAATTAAAAATATAGATGACTGTCCATGTTGTGGCCACATAGGTCAAGATACTGCGACTGTGTTTGTGGTGGTTCATCATGGTTCTGAAGGGTGAAAAACAAAGATTGTGCTTAACATCTAATTGTTCTTTTGCAAAATCTTTAATTGTTTTTAAGATTTCTTTAGGAGGATAGTTCAATAGAACTTATGACAAGTAGTACTAGAAAGTTGAAATACAAGAAACTAGCAATGAAACGAAGTTGTCCTATATGGGTGCAGGTTTGAACTGGGATTGGAGAAGCCCGATCCAAGAAGGGCCCTACAAAGTGCCCTGACTATTGCCGTTGCTTACATTTTGGGTGGATTAGTTCCTCTGGCTCCTTACATTTTCATTTCAAGAGCTCAAGATGCTGTAATTGCATCAGTCGTCATAACCTTAGTGGCATTGTTAATATTTGGCTATGGCAAAGGGTATTTTACGGGTAGTAAACCCTTCAGGAGTGCCTTACAAACTGCCCTTATTGGCGCCATTGCATCTGCTGCTGCATTTGGCATGGCTAAGGCTGTCCAGTAATCATATGATCCTGCCTGCCATTGCCAATATAAGCATTTTAGGGATTTCAACTTGCATACCGTTGTAATATCAGCTTTGATAATATTTGTGCAACTTAATGGATTTCTGCTTACATTCTAGCGTACACCTGTTCATTTTTAAGACATTTTTCCTTTAGTTTTCTTTTACCCTTTTCCCCACCCTACCTTTTCAATATGTTTCTAATATTTAATTAAGCATATCTGTAAAATGATTATTTTATTTGATAATTCCCGGTTGTACCATTTGATTCCAATTTTATATTTTTTTCTTTTTTTATTGATTTTTTTTTTTTTTTTTTTTTTTTTTTTTTTTTTTGTTTCTAATATTTTTAATTAAGCATTATCTGTAAAAATGATTATTTTATTTTGATAATTTCCCGGTTGGTACCATTTGATTTTCCAATTTTATATTTTTTTCTGTTTTTATTGATTTTTTTTTTTTTTTTTTTTTTTTTTTTTTGTAATGGTTGGATGTTAAATTAATTGTTTTTGGCCATTATAGAAAGGAAATGATAAAAAAAAAAACCCAAAAAGAAAAATATTTAAGCCGTGCCATCTGAACTAATTTAGCATAACCAAGTGGTTCTTACACCCCCCCGCCCCCCCCCCCAAAAAAAAAAAAAAAAAAAAAAGAAGATAATACTATAAAAGCCAAAAAAAACTATGATTAATACAAGAATTGAAATGTTTGATGGATTTCAGACCTTTTGCTTAGAGGCGCAATCTAAATCATCGGAGGCGTTATTATCTAAAAAAAAAAAAAAAAAAAAAAGAAGATAATACTATAAAAGCCAAAAAACTATGATTAATACAAAGAATTGAAATGTTTGATGGATTCAGACCTTTTGCTAGAGGCGCATCTAAATCATCGGAGCGTATTATCTTAAACTAACTAAAAACTACTTATAATCTGCCACATTCTCATCTCTTGGAAAGCTCAACAATGGCAAACATGATCGGAGAGAATATTAAGTATTGCATAATAGAGAGAGAGAGAGTTGATGTTCGTGGCACATAAATCTTTTTCCACATAGCACTATCAACTACAGATTCCTATACATGTCAACAGGAACAAAATTTTCATTTTCATGAAACAGAATGTTTTCCTGCGATTCTTCCCAGCAAGTGTTGAGAAAGACCGTGTCAGTAAACCAAACATCTGCCAATGAGACAAATGCATAAAAACAATAATCAGCATATGTAAATTTAACTTTATCAGAATCAACAAAATGATGTAGATAGATAAACTATCAAAGGAATTTTCAATGTTCTTTGACAGGCTGAGAGATAGAGAAGAATAAAAAAGAAACAACTTACATCGCTTTGAAAAAAATTCATACGCCCCAGGGACACAGCCAAAAGTATCTTCATAACAATTTTTAGGAGCTTTTCTACTGTAATCCATTTTTTAGGTTGGTTTCTGCCGCCAAAAGAGCCATTTGCTCAGTTATTGATTTCCATGTTCTCAGACTTCTCTAAACGATTCCCATCCAACTGGTCAACCTGAGTTCGACATGGTTCTGCCTCAGTTTCATCTTCAGCATCAATAAGCCCTTCACCATCATGTTTGGTATCATCAATATTCCGTAAGAAAGGAGTGGCTAAAAGAAACTGTTCCCATGCACTATCGTCTGGCAATTCTGGTAGAGCAAGTGGAGCATGATTTTCAAAAGATAAATTTTCTTCCATAAGCAATTTCACAAAATCTGGGCTCAAGAAAGAATCTTTTCTCATATCGGGTAAAGGGTTAGATGCTTGTGGTATTTCTGAAACCATTGGTGTAGGCATCTCCTCCACTTGTGGCGGCTGGTATCGTATTATCATACCATCAGAAGCAGCTAATTGTCCTTCATCTGCACCTTGCTCTATTATAGTTCCTGGTTCAGCCATCCGCCAGTTATTTTCTTTTGGGTGTAGCAGCTGAACCAAAAATCCTGGACTTTGCATGACCATAACTAAAAATGACAGCATCTGCTGCTGATTTTTTTCCATTCCTTGAACACGATCTCTCAAGAGGAGTAGCTTATTGCTTGCATTTTCCTGGTGCTGCCTAAGTTTAACTAATTCCTGCATTAATGAATTTCTGTCAGTCTTCAATTTCTCAATTTCCTTCCACAGCCCATCATTTTCAATTTTGTCACAAGGCTCAATCGAGTTGTCCTGCTGCTGTAACAATTTTATATTGTTTGTGCTTTGAGAATTTTTTCTTCTGCAGATATTCTTTAACAAATGTTTTTGACCTCTGACAAATCCATCATTAGCAAATTCCCAACGATCTGCATCAATTTTTCTGAAGCCCTGAAATATTTTTAATGTTATACATCTGTAGAAGAATTCTTAAGTATCCTATACATGGACCAAGAATCAAGAACCTCCCAATTACATCTCACCCTCCTACCACTCAAGGTAGTCCCTAAAACTGAGTAAATAAACAATGAAACCATTAAACCCTGCAACCTAGTAAAATTAGATGGACCAGAGTAGCAAGAAGAATGAAAAAGAAAAGACGTAAGGAAAAAGGGTGGTTGAATAGGAGACAATACATTTATAGGTGAAATTAAAAAAGAGAATGAAATCTGAGAGGTTCAATAAGGATATTCTCGTTCTACGCATGCATATATATTTTGCCACCAAATGCTTAATGAACTAAGAAAAAGAGAAATATATAAATGACAAATGAAACAACATCAGTCTTAGTACTAGTAAAGAGCCACCAAAATAGATGGATCTGCAAGATATGATAGACAACATAACTGCATCACAATTCTAGCCAAAGATGAATTAGCTATACACATGTTTGCCTCTGGTTTTTCTTAGGACTAGAAACAGAAATAAATAAAAGGAAAAAGGAGACAAAACCAATTAAAATCAGTTGGCTCACACCACAAGCAATGTATCAAACAATAAGCATAATATATAAAATTCTTAAGGCAATAACCTTTCTTGAAAGAAGCCACAAAAAAGAAATCCCAAAATATTCATTCCTTGGGACATGGGTGTTTGATTAGTTAGAAAAGTACATCCCAAGTGGTTCCTCTCAACAATATTGAAGGGAAATGAGCTATAAAGATTATCCCAATTGCTGAAGTAGTTGCTGTTAACAAAATTCATGAACCGCGCCAGCTCTAAATAACAATTAAAATACAATGTCTACTTACAAACAATACAATCGGGAATTGCAACCCATGCATAAATTCTTAATGGATACAAGTACATCTTCCACATTATTAAAATGCAACATAGAAGAGAAGCTAGTCAAGCTAGATACCATTCCTTGGGTATGGGAATTCGGTCTTTACTCTGCATTTAGCATTTCAAGGATAAAATAATACTACTCAACACCAAATTGCTGGATTATTAACACATTTCATAATAATACTCTAGTTAGAGTATAAATTTGATTCATTCAATGCCTTGGATAATAGATGTTTCCATGTTAGAAACAGAGAGTGCATACAAACACGTATCAAGATGATGCCAATTTTCTACATCACAGTACAATTTTGACAGACAAGGGCTTAACTAACGAAATTTAGAACACACAAATAGCAATCAATTGAAACCCCCAACAATCAACAAAAGACCACAAGCTAGAAAACACCAAACAAACTTAGAATCAAACAAAACAAAGTCTACCCATTAAAGCAAACAGGAGGATATTAATGAAAAAAAGAAAAAGAAAAAAAGAAAACTCACATAGATGTTAAGCTGCCTGATAAAGCTAGAAGAATTACTGTGCTTGAAGTATTTAGGCAGCAATTGAACTGAAAACTCAGTCATATCCCATATAACGAAAGAAGTGTCGCTATTTTGGCTCCATGAAATTATCGAATTTGTCGACTCATCATCTACCATTTCATAGCATTTTTTAAGGAAAGGCGCGACTGATGGAGACCCATCATCTCCAGATTTCACCATTGATTAACAATCGTCACAAAACCCACAAACAAAACGATTTTCTGAACCAGAATGGAACCAAAAACGGTGTTTTAGAACAGTTTGTTAAGTCTCCGTAGACTTCGCAAGAAATGCAGGAGCCGGAGAAAAATTAAAAAGAAGGGTATAAGAGGAATTTGAGGAATTGTACGGACGACAGCGTCCATTGGCTTTCGGTTTTGAACCGCGTAGACAAATTTGGAATGTGGAAGCAAAGATATTTTGAGACTCTGCGGTTAGGTTTTTTGCGATTCGTTCGGTGAGATATTTAAGACGATACTGTTTTTTTAGGGTGAATTACATTTTTTTCCTTTTAGTTTAGGATCATGTGGTGATATTGATCATTAACTTTTCCTTTTTTTTAATAATTTTCGTGGTCAAAAAATATATTAAAAAGAGAGTAATACGTGACTTCCCTTCATATAAAAAATAAAATAAATAAATTTATAATCATTTATGAATTTATATTTCTAAGAAAAATATTAATGGAAAGAATTATGTAATTATTATTGGAAAATCCGAGCATGTCTCCAAAATAAAAAAAAAAAAACAACAGGATTGGTGTTTATAATTGAAGATGGGCTGAAAAGTGTATTGGCCCAATACTGTAGATAGCAGCAGGAACTCTACGAAAAGCCATGCGCAGAAAGTTAAAAGGTCAGCCCCAAGAATTATAGGATTAGATGAGATGGGCTTTGGCCTATGAAATATTATAAGAACATCCAGATGTACTTGCACATTTAATTTTGTAATTTTTTTTTTTTAAAATTGAGTGGTAAGGGACTTAAAGGTAATTTTAGACTCATTTACATAATAAATTAAATTCTTTTTTGAAATGAATCAAAAATTGCATCTTCATACCTTAGTATTCAAAAAAAATATATTACCTTTTGAATGCTGGTTTGAAAATTCAACCTTTATTGTTAATTAAATTACTTTGTCACAATGAAAATTTTCTTCATGAAGGAGCACTTAGAGTCTGTTCGGCAAAATTAACTATTTGTTATCTATCAGCTGTTTTAGTAGCGTTTAGCTATTTTGTTATTTATCAGCTGTTTTAGTAGCGTTTAGCTGTTAGCTGTTTTAATATTTTTTTCATGAAACGCCACGAGTTAAATTTTCACAAAATGCTACCATAACTTCTAAAGTCTAGTCCAAACATTATGTTACTGAAAAATTTTTTAAATAGTAACATTTTAACCGGATAAAACGCTAAAAACTACTTAAAAAATTATTGTCGAACACGGCCTTAGACTTCAAAATAAATGACTTAGAGTGATTTTCATTCAAACCAATTCCTATTGGTTTAAGTTTTTCTGATTCGCAATTAGTAGCTTTTACATTTGCTCCATTTTAAAACTTTAGAGTTTGTTCGGCAAAATTAGTTGTTTTGATAGTTGTTATAACAGTGTTCAGTTGTTAGCTGTTTAGATAGTTTTCATAAAATGCTAAAAGTTAAATGTTATATAGGTTAACTTTTAATAAAACATTATCTTTAACTTCTAAAAACTAGTTGAAATATTATATTATTGAACACCGTCTTTAATATTTTAACGGGTAAAAATATTAAAAGCTAATTAAAAACAGTGTTAATGTCATAGATGAAGCTTACGTGAAGATGTTATCCACCTTTTCTTATCCAACCACCTATCGTTAACGAAATTGATATTTTCCTGCATGAATCATTCATAGTTAGACCAATAACTTCGTTAATGTAGTCTAAAAACTTCTGATGAAATAGAAAAAAAATCAATAAAAGAGTAGCTTTTCAACAACCTTTCGTTTGGCATTTTTCTTTCCTCTCATTTGACGTTCTTTTGTTATTTTGTTGATGGAGCCTTATCTTTTTTTCTTGTAGCGATAGAGACAGACCACCTTACTTATTATAAATAATTAGTATTATGAAAAGTAATAAACTTTACTTTTCCATAATTACCGTATAAAACCATGACGTGTTAATTGATATTAGTTATTGTTGTTGGCTATTCAATTAGTTATCACTTAAATTGTTTTTTTTAGCTGTTAATTATATTAAATATTAGTTATTTGTAGTTAATTATTTATACAAAATAGTTTAAAATAAGAATATTTAATAAAAATAATTTTTTAATTAGCTATTAAATATAAAATAATTTAAAAAAGTTCAATTAATTGCTATATACATCTAATTTGTTATTATAAATATTATATTACTGAATATTATAATTAATAAAAATAATATTTTAATTCTGGTCAAAATTTTAAATGTTACTTGTTGCAGAATAATGGGATGATACTTTTACTTAAAAATAATATGTTGTTCTCCTCATTTTTATTTTTATTTTACTATTTTTTTAATTTTTTAATAAAAGTATTACTGTGTAATATGTTATATATATGATTCTTTTATTCTCCATTTTATGATAAAGTGATGATGAACCATATACATACATCATTGCCTTTGAATTTTGACAACATGTAATATAAATATAATGCAATGGTGAGAAGGGATAGAGGAGAGCTAAATATATAAATTTCTCCCTCTATTGTTTGGAAAAAATTTTATGGCATCTAAAATTTCAAGCGAAATTATTATGCTTATAAAATTAGGGATTCTATAATAAATGTTATTACCCAAATGAAATTATTATGCTTATAAAACACTCCCTCAAATGTTATTACCAAACAGAGCTTTAAAAATTTTTTGTCGAACCCCCCTATGTGAAGTATGGTTAGTTGATCTCACTCAATTTTTTAAAAAATGTTTATAAAACGTGATTAAATTGATAAAAAAAATTATATATATTAAGTGAAAAACTTTTAAAATTTTTAATCTAATTAACCGCTAAAAAATCAAATTAAATAAAATGATCTGACCGGTAGATATTTTTAGCTCTGCGGCCGCTGGCAATGCTTTTTTGGTAGTTGGAAAAAGGAACCCACTCCGTCAAACCCATGTCCCCATGAGGCTCTGTTTGTATAACTCACTAATTTTGGCGTTTGGCGTAAAGCTGCTTGGTATAACTCAACTGTCAATAAATATCTCACGAGCAACCAACATATGTTTCACATCACACCAAAAATCATTATGAACATTCAAATATATATTGCTGCACTTTTGTTAAAGTGAGAAGAAGAAGCAAGTCAGGCATGGCGAATGCTTTACCTCCGAAAGGAATCCTCCAGAGCCAAGCTCTACAGAAGGTTATTTGTGTTTAATATATATCTCAACACTGCAATTTCTGTTTTTTCTTTTTCTTTTTTTTTATCTCAACGAAGGAATTGATTATTAATATTGACCACAGAGAAAAAATGTATTAAGAACTCGAATTATGTCCTTTTAATGTATTAAAAATTTAGAAATTTTGTTACAGTATATCTATGAAACAAGTGCATATCCAAGAGAGCACGAGGAACTCAAGAATTTACGAAAAGCTACTGAGAACAAATATGGAAAGAGGTAAGTAATTAATTTCCATATATTCCATAAATATTAGAAAACTTTCTAATTTTTTTGAAAATATGAATTGCAGGAGCAAAATTTCAATACCAGCTGATGAAGGGCAATTCCTATCAATGCTTGTTAAGATTATGAACGCCAAAAGGACGATGGAGATCGGTGTTTTTACTGGCTATTCTCTTCTTTCAACTGCACTTGCCTTGCCTCATGATGGCCGGGTAATTTATATACTCTTCTTCCTTTTATCTTTTCTTTTTCTACTTTTAGTGAAATATTAAGATAAACCTAATGTTTTTTGAAAATATGAATTGCAGGATACCAAACAATACCAGCTGATGAAGGGCATATCCTATCAATGCGTTGTTAAGATTATGAACGCCAAAAGGACGAATGAGATCCTGTGTTTTTACTGGCTATTCTTCTTCTTTTCAACTGCACTTGCCCTTGCCTCATTGATGGCCCGTTAATCACCTCTCCTTTATCTTTTCTTTTTTCACTAGTGAAAAACCTGATCTGCTGAAAATAAATATGTGAACAGATAACAGCTATTAACATTGCATAAAGAAGCTATGAAGTTGTGTAACCATCTACCGCAAGGCAGGCGTCGAGCATCAATAATAAATTTCCATTCAGTCTGATGCTTATTTCAATATAACCGAAATGTTAAGTAATGTAAGCATAATTCCAGAAAATTTTAGCCTAATTGTATATATATTAAGATTTTATTTATTTTGTTCTTTCTTTTTTTTTTAACACAACAGGAAAAGGAGAGAGAAGAATTTGACATTGCATTTGTCGATGCTGATAAGCACAATTACAAAAATTACCATGAGCCATTGTTGAAATTAGTTAAGGTTGGAGGAATAATTGCTTACGATAACACCTTGTGGTTTGGATTCGTAGCTCAAGAAGAAAATGAAGTTCCAGAGCCTTTCAGGCCCCTGACAAAGGCTACACAGGAACTCAATGAGTACCTGTCTCGGGATCTCGGGATCAACGTGTAGAGATCTCGCAAGTTTCTATTGGCGACGGTGTTACTCTCTGTAGGCGTCTCTATTGAGAATGTTTCTACCATAGTTACATGGCGTATATATAGAGTTTGTCTCTGTTGCAGCTGTAGAACATGATAGATGGTGTTTTATTGAGAATGTAACGATTAGATTGAATACAGATTCAAAATGACTCAATGAGTTAAATAAATTCTTCAAAAATTCAGCAAAATTAATTTAAAATAGGTTTCACAAATTATAAACATATTCTAATAGTAGTAATATCAAAGCTAAAATTTGGTTGAAATATAAATATTATAATGATTTCAATTATTCATGTGTTGGCTCTATGAATTTATTAGTGGACCGCAACTTATGTATGAATTAAAATTATTCATTTTAATATTTCGACAAAAAAATTTGCTAAAATATACATAAATTGTTAAATTTGCGCCCTAAGGGTAATTTATCAAATTCAATTAATAATTCATTCGATAATTTGAGTTTATATGAATTAGGCTTACCTATATAAAATGATATAGGTTTTGTGATCTTATATATTTTCAATATGAGATAAATTTATCTTTTTAGGGGAGGGAGTATATAATTGTACTAACACAAATAATAGGGAGCCACCGAGACCTCCCATGCTTTTATGGAAGTTGGAAGAAGCTGAGTTGAAATTTGGGGAACCCACGCCCGTCTCCATATCTTTGTGAGGTTATCTTTTTTATCATTTTTTCTTTTCAGCAACAAAATTTTATTTAGAATTACAAAAATCAGGAAAAATTATCTCGAGCCAATAGACTTCCTTAATGTTGTTGTAGGGTCCCTCCAACATATAAGACCCACACACATTTGAAAAGAAAAAAAAAAAAGAGAAGTAGACGCGTGATTAACGCGCGTCCACCGCGTCCCCTTCTCCTATAAAAAAGAGAAGGTTTTCCTTCATTAAGGCGTACAAAAACATAGAAGCAATATACATAGTTAGGTGTAGAAAATTTTAGGTGTAGAAAATTCAACCTTTATTGTTAATTAAATTACTTTGTCACAATGAAAATTTTCTTCATGAAGGAGCACTTAGAGTTTGTTCGACAAAATTAACTATTTTGTTATCTATCAACTGTTTTAGTAGCGTTTAGCTGTTTTGTTATTTATTAGCTGTTTTAGTAGCGTTTAGCTGTCTGTTTTAGTAGCGTTTAGCTGTTAGCTGTTTTAGTAGCGTTTAGCTGTTAGCTGTTTTTGTATTTTTTTTAATGAAACGCCATGAGTTAAATTTTCACAAAACGCTACCATAACTTCTAAAGTCTAATCCAAACATTATGTTACTGAAAAATTTTTTAAATAGTAACATTTTAACCAGACAAAACGCTAAAAGTTACCTAAAAAACTTTTTGTCAAATACAGCCTTAGACTTCTTACTTAAATGACTTGAGTGATTTTCATTTAAACCAATTCTATTGGTTTAAGTTTTTCTGATTCTCAATTAGTAGCTTTTACATTTGATCCATTTTAAAACTTAGGATCTATTCGGTAAAATTTGTTGTTTTGATAGTTGTTATAACAGTGTTCAGTTGTTAGTCATTTAAATAGTTTTTATAAAATGAAAAAAGCTAAATATTATATGGGTTAATTTTTGCTAAATATTATATGGGTTAATTTTTAATAAAACATTATCTTAACTTCTAAAAATTAATTTAAATATTATGTTATTGAACACTATTTTTAGCGTTTTAACCGATAAAAATATTGAAAGCTAATTAAAAAATTATTGTCAACAAGGCCTTAATGTCATAGACGAAGCTTACAGACATGTTATCCACCTTTTCTTATCCAACCACCTATCGTTAACGAAATTGATATTTTCGTGCATTAATCATTCATAGTTAGACCAATAACTTCGTTATTGTAATCTAAAAACTTCTGATGAAATATAAAAAAAATCAATAAAAGAGTAGCTTTCCAACAACCTTTCGTTTGGCATTTTTCTTTCCTCTCATTTGACGTTCTTTTGTTATTTTGTTGATGGAGCCTTATCTTTTTTTCTTGTAGCGATAGAGACAGACCACCTTACTTATTATAAATAATTAGTATTATGAAAAGTGATAAACTTTACTTTTCCATAATTACCGTATAAAACCATGACGTGTTAATTGATATTAGTTATTGTTGTTGGCTATTCAATTAGTTATCACTTAATTAGTTATCACTTAATTTGTTTTTTTTTTTAGCTTAATTTATATTTAAATATTAGTTATTTTGTAGTTTAAATTTATTTTATACAAAATAGTTTAAAATAAGAATATTTAATAAAATAATTATTTAAATTACAACTGATTAAAATATAAAATAATTTAAAAAAAGTTCAATTAATTGCTTAATATACGTCTAATTTTATTTATTATAAATATTATAATTACTTAATATTATAATTAATAAAAATTAATTTTTAAATTTTTCTGGTCAAAAATTTTAAATGTTACTTGTAATTAATAAAAATAATATTTTAATTCTGGTCAAAATTTTAAATGTTACTTGTTGCAGAATAATGGGATGATACTTTTACTTAAAAATAATATGTTGTTCTCCTCATTTTTATTTTTATTTTACTATTTTTTTAATTTTTTAATAAAAGTATTACTGTGTAATATGTTATATATATGATTCTTTTATTCTCCATTTTATGATAAAGTGATGATTAACCATATACATACATCATTGCCTTTGAATTTTGACAACATGTAATATAAATTTCTCCCTCTATTGTTTGAAAAAAAATTTATGGCACCTAAAATTTCAAGGGAAATTATTATGCTTATAAAATTAGGGATTTTATAATATTATACAACTTTTCAATTAACAACGGTCTTTTCAAATAGAATATTAATTTGATGCGTGGTTAATATAATTTTGAAATAATAATTTTTATATTTTTTTAAATTTTCATTTAGTGTTAAAGCAATCTACTTTTATAATTATCAAATTCTCAATAAAATAATTTTATAGATATAATATTTAATTAGTACGTTAATTTTTTTATTGAGATTTTTTACGAGGAAGTTTCATGATACCTTTATTTTATTGTTACTTGCAAGAGAGCTCAAAAGCTTTACGTGTAACGTCAGAGGTGATTAACTATTCTAGGTTCTTACAAAACAAAAATTTTTTTTTGCACATTAAGACGTAGTTTAGTGATAAATATATTTACGATCTGACAATAGATCCAGGTTTGAATCTCTTCTCCAATACTTAAAAAAAATCTTTAAAATTTTAAAAAATAAATTATTCAATTATTTTTATATTAATGTGATTTAAATGTATTAATTATTAAAAAAATGAAGATATACTCTTTTCATATATTATTATTATTATTAGAATTTTTTTTTTGAAAATATTATTAATAGAATGTTTAATTCTTTTGAAACTCAACTCTTTTAAAGAAAAATGATTTTTGAGGTTTAAACTAACCTACCTTTTAAGCAAGTCTTGTCCCCATCAATCGAAAATATGCTTTCACACCCATAAATTTGTAGGAGCTTTCCAATATATTACTGCATTTTTGTTGAAGTTAAAAAGTAGTAGTACTACTGTAGTAGTTAGCATGGTGCCCATTTTACCTCCTAAAGAAATCCTACAGAGTGAAGCTCTAATGAAGGTTTTTTAAATATTGTTTTTTGGAGAAGATTGTGTTATATCTATCTGTATAATGTATTCAAAATTTAAAAATTTTTGTTACAGTATATCTATGAAACTAGTGTATATCCCAGAGAGCATGAGCAACTCAAGAATTTGCGAGAAGCTACAGAAAACAAATATGGAAACCTGTGAGTAATTAATATGTATATATACACAATAAATATTAGAAAATTTTATAAATGTTTGAAATTTGAATTGCAGGAGCATGATGGCAGTACCAGCTGATGAAGGTCAATTCTTATCAATGCTTGTGAAGATAATGAACGCTAAAAGGACACTAGAGATTGGTGTTTTTTCTGGTTATTCTCTTCTTTCCACTGCCCTTGCCTTGCCTCATGATGGCCAGGTAATTATAATATATACTCTTTCGACCCCTTCAATTTCTCCGCATTATTTTTTAGAACGAGAATAATTTTGTTTTAGGGTTGGTAGCTGCCTCTCCGGTAAGTATTTTTCGGGATGCAACTTTTTTTTTCTAAAGAATTCAAGAATTTAAGCATGCTCTCTCTCTCTCTCTCTCTCTCTCTCTCTCTCTAATGAAAAAGTAATCTTGGTCTGCTGAGAAATTTTGTGAACAGATAACAGCAATAGACATTAATCAAGAAGCTTATGAATTTGGATTACCATTCATTCGCAAGGCAGGCGTCGAGCACAAAATCAAATTCATTCAATCTAATGCTATTTCAGCATTAACCAAAATGGTAAATAACATAAGTATTAAAATTTCAGCTTAACTATATATATTTATATTAGGTTTTATTTGATTTGATGTTTTTTTTTTTTTTTTTTTTTTTTTTTTTTTTATTTATATTAGGTTTATTTGATTTGATGTTTTTTTTTTTTTTTTTTTTTTTTTTTTTTTTTTTTTTTTTTTTTTTTTTGAATACAACAGCAGAACGAGAAAGAAGAATATGACATTGCATTTGTAGATGCTGACAAAGAAAATTACAAAAATTACCATGAGCAATTGTTGAAATTAGTTAAGGTTGGAGGAATAATTGCTTATGATAACACCTTATTGTTCGGACTTGTAGTTGAAGAAGAAAATACAGTTCCAGAGCCTTTCAGGGACGCAAGAAACGCTATACTAGAAGTGAACGACTACCTGTCTCAGGATCAACGTGTAGAGATCTCACAAGTTTCTATTGGTGATGGTGTTACTCTATGCAGGCGTCTCTATTGAGAATGATAGATACTGGTGTTTTATTACTATCATCCATAAAATAAAATCATTAGAGGGTTGCATTTGGGTCGAATATTTGCTTTGGTTGAATACGTAAGCGTTAGATTGAATACAGTTTCAACGTGAATCTATGAGTTAATTAAATAAATCATAAACAATATAAATAAAAAAAATAAATTCTAAAAATTTATGAGTTAATTAATTGTTTTGGTAACTGTTTAGTTGTTTTGATAGCTCTTTAGCCATTTTAGTAGTGTTTACATATTAACTGTTTGAGCAACTTTTCATAACATATTATATGAGTTAATTTTTGTATAAAACGTTGTTTTAATCTTTAAAAGCTAATTTAAACGTATGTTACCAAAAACTATAAAAAATAGGGTTTAATATTTTAATAAGCTACTTAGAGCTTGTTCGACAATACTTTAATAGTTGTTAGCGGTCTTACGAGCTGTTAACTGTTTTAAAAACTGTTAGCTGTTGGATATTAGTTGTTTATATAACTGTTTAGAGTAAAAGTATTCGGTAAAAATAGTTATTTAATTAGATATTGAATTTAAAATGATAAAAAGAGACATTTAAATATTAAGTTTGAATTTTAACTTATGAATACAGTAGTTGACTCATTATAAAAAAAAAATGTCAATTTATGTATAGTCCAATTAGATAAATTGAAATCATTATCACTTTAAAATGATAATACAATTCCCTCACGTATTTCTCTGTTAATTCATTATTAAATTATTTTGTTTAAATTTTTGTGTAAAATAATGTAATTTTTTAACTTAATTGCAGATTTGTAGTGTTATATAGCAAAACACTTTAAACTAATGTTAATATAAGGATAATATAAGTTAATTAAGGATAAGGATAATATGAGTTAATTAAGGACATAATTGTCAAAAAAATTTAATAAAAAAATGGAAACTCTTACATGTATTAATATTTCAATAAAGATATATTATTCACTAACAACTGAATGATATAATTTATAAAAATAGTGTTTTGACACATTCAAAATTCTAAACTCTCCCTCAAATGTTATTACCGAATGGAGTTTTAAAAAGTTTTTGTCGAATGCAGCCTAACAAATGATGAGAAGCCAGCCAACACCTCCCCATCAGGACAGCACCCCGCTATGTGAAGTAGGGTTAGTTGATCTCACTCAATTTTTTAAAAAATATTTATAAAACGTGATTAAATTGATAAAAAAAATTTTATATATATATATATATATATTAAGTGAAAAACTTTTAAAATAAAAAAAATTTTATATATTTATATATATATATTAAGTGTATATATATTAAGTGAAAAACTTTTAAAATTTTTAATCTAATTAACCACTAAAAAATCAAATTAAATAAAATGATCTGACCGGTAGATATTTTTAGCTCTGCGGCCGCTGGCAATGCTTGTTTGGTAGTTGGAAAAAGGCTGAATTGACATTTGGAGAACCCACTCCGTCAAACCCATGTCCCCATGAGGCTCTGTTTGTATAACTCACTAATTTTGGCGTTTGGCGTAAAGCTGCTTGGTATAACTCAACTGTCAATAAATATCTCACGAGCAACCAACATATGTTTCACATCACACAAAAAATCATTATGAACATTCAAATATATATTGCTGCACTTTTGTTAAAGTGAGAAGAAGAAGCAAGTCAGGCATGGCGAATGCTTTACCTCCGAAAGGAATCCTCCAGAGCCAAGCTCTACAGAAGGTTATTTGTTACAAAGAAGGTTATTTTTATTTAATATATATCCTTCACACTGCAATTTCTGTTTTTCTTTTTCTCTTTTTTATCTCAACGAAGGAATGGAATTATTAATATTGACGCACAGAGAAAAATGTTATTAGAAACTCGAATTATGTCCATTTAATGTTATTAAAATTTAGAAAATTTTGTTACAGTATATCTATGAAACAAGTGCATATCCAAGAGAGCACGAGGAACTCAAGATTTACGAAAAAGCTACTGAGACAAATATGGAAAGAGGTAAGTAATTAATTCTATATCCCATAAATATTAGAAAACTTTCTAAATTTTTTTTTGAAAAATATGAATTGCAGGAAGCAAAATTTCAATACCAGCTGATGAAGGGCAATTCCTATCAATGCTTGTTAAGATTATGAACGCCAAAAGGACGATAGAGATCGGTGTTTTTACTGGCTATTCTCTTCTTTCAACTGCACTTGCCTTGCCTCATGATGGCCGGGTAATTTATATACTCTTCTTCCTTTTATCTTTTCTTTTTCTACTTTTAGTGAAAAAACCTTGATCTGCTGAGAAAATTTGTGAACAGATAACAGCTATAGACATTGATAAAGAAGCTTATGAAGTTGGAGTACCATTCATCCGCAAGGCAGGCGTCGAGCACAAAATAAATTTCATTCAATCTGATGCTATTTCCGTATTAACCAAAATGCTAAACAATGTACGTAAGCATACTCCAGAAAATTTTAGCCTAATTACATCTATATTAGGAATTTATTTATTTTGTTTTTGGTCTTACACAACAGGAAAATGAGAGAGAAGAATTTGACATAGCATTTGTAGATGCAGATAAGCACAATTACAAAAATTACCATGAGCCATTGTTGAAATTAGTTAAGGTTGGAGGAATGTTGGAGGAATATGCTGATAAGCACAATTACAAAAATTACCATGAGCCATTGTTGAAATTAGTTAAGGTTGGAGGAATAATTGCTTACGATAACACCTTGTGTTATGGATTTGTAGCTCAAGAAGCAAATGAAGTTCCAGAGCCTTTCAGGCACCGGACAAAGGCTATACAGGAACTCAATGAGTACCTGTGTCGGGATCAACGTGTAGAGATCTCGCAAGTTTCTATTGGCGACGGTGTTACTCTCTGTAGGCGTCTCTATTGAGAATGTTTCTACCATAGTTACATGGCGTATATATAGATTTTGTCTCTGTTGCAGCTGTAAAACATGATAGATGGTGTTTTATTGAGAATGTAACGATTAGATTGAATACAGATTCAAAATGACTCTATGAGTTAAATAAATTCTTCAAAAATTCAGCAAAATTAATTTAAAATAGGTTTCACAAATTATAAACATATTCTAATAGTAGTAATATCAAATCTAAAATTTGGTTGAAATATAAATATTATGATGATTTCAATTATTCATGTGTTGGCTCTATGGATTTATTAGTGGACTGCAACTTATGTATGAATTAAAATTATTCATTTTAATATTTCGACAAAAAAATTTGCTAAAATATACATAAATTGTTAAATTTGCGCCCTAAGGGTAATTTATCAAATTCAATTAATAATTCATTCAATAATTTGAGTTTATATGAATTAGGGTTACCTATATAAAATGATATAGGTTTTGTGATCTTATATATTTTCAATATGAGATAAATTTATCTTTTCAGGGGAGTGAGTTTATAATTATACTAACACAAATAATGGGGAGCCACCGACACCTCCCATGCTTTTATGGAAGTTGGAAGAAGCTGAATTGAAATTTGGGGAACCCATCCCGTCTCCGTGTCCTCGTGAGGTTATCTTTTTTATCATTTTTTCTTTTCAGCAACAAAATTTTA
Source organism: Jatropha curcas (assembly GCF_014843425.1). The sequence goes on along the minus strand of NW_023591334.1, from coordinate 47,130 downwards.
TTAGAATTTAAAAAATCAGAAAAAATTATTCCAAGCCAATAGGCTTCCTTAATATACCCATAACTAGCCTGGAAATATTAAATAAAAACCTGACAAAAACAATACAACTTGATCTTGGAAACCTCTCCTTTTCCATGGAGAAGAAAAAGAGATGTAAAATAACTTTAAAAAACTCACTTACAATTAAGTAAACACGAAATAAAAATAACTATAAATAATCGAGAGCTTCCATTTTATTAAAACTTTTTTACCATGTCCAGAGTCGCTTATTTTCATGTAACATCCAGTACAGAAGAAGCAAAATTTTGAATAGCTTCAAAAGTGGCAAGAATCTCAACTTCATTAGAATCCAAAATTTCAACTTTTTTATAGAATGCAGACAAACTTCACCTAATGAATTTTTCAAAACACCCATTCATACTTGGACCCAGTTCACCAAGTGCTGAACCATCTCCATTAAATTTGAAAAAACCAGGCAAAGGTGTAACGCAACCAATCAAATCATGATCAGGATGCAAATTCCCATTTGGACCATGCAAACTGTCATAAACAATAAGGGGAAACGAAGCCCAATCTGAAAAATTGGTATGCAAATTTCTATTCTTAAATTTAATAATTTCAACGATAGGCAAAGCATTTCAAAGCATCTACAATTTCAGCTGAAAGAACTGCTTTATTTCGTCTTAACCAATGAATATAAGAGCAATTTGTTTCACTAGGATTCACAATAATATTTCTCAAGAAAAGGTTCAATTTGCAAGGAATCCTGCACGCTTTTTATCTACTTGTATTTGTGCATGGATCAGTAGGAAACTGCAAAAAGATATTATGTGAATTTTCTTTTAGAAAAAAAAAATAGTTCAAATTTTTAAGCAAAGCCGTTACAGCTATTTAAAAATTATTTATTCTTCTTTTAGATTACTTATTATTTTTTCTTAATATTTAAAAAGCAGTTATTTAATAATTTTTTAAATTAATGTGATTTTGGCTCAAGAGTAAGTAAAAGTTTAAAATTTAAAATGTTTATTCATATATTAGTAGAAATTTCCTATATATATATATATATATAAGTAAAAGTTTTAAAATTTAAATGTTTATTCATATGATTAGTAGAAATTCGCCTATATATATATAATATAGTATATATATATTGGTAGAATTTTAATTTTCTCAAAATCTAAGTATTCTCGCAAACAATGAAACAATCTCTCAGTTTTCTCAGTTAGCCGTTGTCATTTACTGACTCTTTTTCTTCTTCTTGATTCCTTGGCAGATTTTACAATGTGAGAATGATTTGTTCTAAACTGTTTTTTTTTTAAAAAAAAGAAAATAATTTCTCAATTTAAAATTTAAAATTTAAAATTTTAATTTTAATTTTTTTGAAAAAAACGTAAATTTTGCCTCTATTAATTGCTTAAATTTGAATAACAACCATTTCAAAAAAAAAAAAAAAAAAAAAAAAAAAAAAAAAAAGAATAAGAACAATATCAAAAAATATATATATATGATGTCATAAATCTCGTTGTATCTCAACAGACACAAAATTAGTCACTTTTACTTCCTATTAAAAATTTAAATGATTTATTTGATTAAACCTTAAAACCACAAATAACAGTTTATTCTTATAACTCTACTCAGATTTGTATCTCTCTCTAAATTGCTGAGATGATTCATTAATAATATTGTTAGTGCCTTTTCAAAAAAAAAAAAAAAATTAAATTATATTTGAATTTGTTTTCGGAAATTTTATATTTGAATTTAAATTTATGAAAAGATAAAAAAAATATAAATTTATCGATAAAAAAAATTAGATAAGTACTTTATCTGTTTAAATAAATTATAATCATAATATTTCAGAAAAAAAAAATGAAATTCCAATGAAAAAAAAATAAGAAAATGTTTGTTGAGATTTAAACCTGACTTTTAGGAAAACACTCTACTATCAATAAATATATCACATAAGCTTCACACCACTCAGTAAATCATTAGGAACATTCCAATATATATTAATTGCCTGCATTTTTGTTAAAGTGAGAAGAAGAAGAAAGTGAGGCATGGCGAATGTTTTACCTCCTGAAGGAATCCTGCAGAGCGAAGCTCTGAAGAAGGTCATTCGTATATAATATATTTCTCAACCCTGCAATTTCTCTCCTTGAGAACTATATATGTGTTTCCATTGGTTCTCTTTTTTCTTTTTCTTCTTTTTTATCTCTGCGAAGGAATTAATTACTAATACTCACCACAGAGAAAAAGATATTAAGAACTCGAATTATGTTTTTTTAATGTTTTAAAAGTTTAGAAATTTTGTTACAGTATATCTATGAAACAAGTGCATATCCAAGAGAGCACGAGGAACTCAAGAATTTACGAAAAGCTACTGAGAACAAATATGGAAACAGGTAAGTAATTAATTTCCATATATTCCATAAATATTAGAACAGTTTCTAATTTTTTTGAAAATTCCGATTGCAGGAGCATAATGTCAGTACCAGCTGATGAAGGGCAATTCCTATCAATGCTTGTTAAGATTATGAACGCCAAAAGGACGATAGAGATCGGTGTTTTTACTGGCTATTCTCTTCTTTCAACTGCACTTGCCTTGCCTCATGATGGCCGGGTAATTTATATACTCTTATTACTTTTATCTTTTCTTTTTCTACTTTTAGTGAAAAAACCTTGATCTGCTGAGAAATTTTGTGAACAGATAACAGCTATAGACATTGATAAAGAAGCTTATGAAGTTGGAGCACCATTCATCCGCAAGGCAGGCGTCGAGCACAAAATAAATTTCATTCAATCTGATGCTATTTCCGTATTAACCAAAATGCTAAACAATGTACGTAAGCATACTCCAGAAAATTTTAGCCTAATTACATCTATATTAGGAATTTATTTATTTTGTTTTTGGTCTTACACAACAGGAAAATGAGAGAGAAGAATTTGACATAGCATTTGTAGATGCAGATAAGCACAATTACAAAAATTACCATGAGATGAGAGAGAAGAATTTGACATAGCATTTGTAGATGCAGATAAGCACAATTACAAAAATTACCATGAGCAGTTGTTGAAATTAGTTAAGGTTGGAGGGATAATTGCTTATGATAACACCTTATGGCATGGGTTTGTAGCTCAAGAAGAAAATGAAGTTCCAGAGCCTTTCAGGGACTGGACAAAAGCTATACAGGAACTCAATGACTACCTGTCTCGGGATCAACGTGTAGAGATCTCGCAAGTTTCTATTGGCGACGGTGTTACTCTCTGTAGGCGTCTCTATTGAGAATTTAATATCATTTTGCATTGCTATTTAAAGTTTGTTTATTACATTTGACATGATAGATGGTGTTTTGTTATTATTATCCATAAAATAAAATTATAAATAGCATTGGATTTCGTTGATTTTCAGCAATAAATACTTGCAATGGAAATAGAATTCGTTGATTGTAAAATAAAGATGATATATATTATGATCCGGTATATGAATGTACAAATATTTTTTAGCGAATTGAACTTATTTTTTATAACCGAATTAAAAATTAAAAATTAAAATTATCTAAAACCTTAAGATAAATCAAATCCATCAACTTCAATAGCCGAAATGAAAAATTAAATTAGATTGGTTTTGTTCAATTTTATTTTTCTATTTTAACCCTGCTTGCTGCTAATAGCAGGGAAAAAAAAAAAAAAAAAAGAAAGGAACCACTTAATTTTAAAGAGAGTCAGACAGTTCTTAAAAAATTGCCAGTGTAAACAATTCATGTTGTTAAAGATACATAAAGTTGCCAAAAAAAAAAAAAAAAAAACGGAACCACTATTTAAAGAGAGTCAGACAGTCTTAAAAAATTGCCAGTGTAACAATTCATTTGTTAAGATACATAAATTGCCACAGTGTAACAATTCAGAACAACACCATTGATGCAAATAATTTTTAAATACCATTTTGGAAAAGTGGTCAACTTTAATTACGTACAATCCTAATTCAACGGCAATCTTATAAGATTTTATACGATCCTAATGATCTTGAGCTCAAGTTGTTATTATTCTCTGGTTTGTGAAGATTTTATAATTCTAATAGAGAAAAAATTCTTTCTAACATTAAATTAATTAATTAAATTTCATAGTAAAACTACAAAATTATATGATCTAAATTCGGATTTTAATAACTATAATCTGAATACGGTAGATCCATCAAATTGAGGATCAAGCGGAGTATAATTATACCAACTTGATTTGATTTATTTGTAAATAAAAGAATAATATTGCCAATTGCTAGGTCCGATTAAAATGAAAATTATAATTTATTTTAACCATACAAAATTTGTGGCAGTCCAAGATCAATTGGACACAAATGGATAATTATGAATTTACTGTCTAAATTTTATCTATTTTACTATTTCAGCCTTTCAAATTATATTTTTTACCAGTCAAATTTTTGAATCAATGATTTTTTAATAATTTATTATAGTGAGCTATCTAAACTATTCTTGTTACTTTATATTATCATATAACTTATTTCATTTTTTTCATTCTTTTAGTTTGTTTTGGAATAAAAAAATTATATGAAATTTTTAAAAACTCATTTTAAAGAAGATATATCAGATAATAAAAAAATTGAATTTTTTTATATTATTCATATTTATGTCTATATTTGATATAATTTACTGTATAAAATTATCCGTTACAAATTTTAAAAAAACATAATCCGGCTTAACACTCTCCATGAATAGAGAAGAGGAGGTGATGGGTATTTCCGCCTTGACGCGAATTGAAATTTGGAGGCCCCACTCCAACCGAATTCAGGTTTTCTGTGTTGTACACTTTACCAATTTTGGCGTTTGGCGTGAGCTGCATTCTTTCACATGTGGCGGATTTCATTTTCCTTTATTTGCGCATGCAGACGACACGCGGTGTTAATGCAAAAGAGATACAAAACTAGATTTAAAATCAAAGTTAAAAGAAGAAGAAGAAGAAGAAGAGGAAGAAGAAGAAGTCGTCAGGCATGGCGTATAGTTTACCTCGTAAAGGAATCCTCCAGAGCGAAGCTCTCTTGAAGGTTTATATATATATATATATATAAGAAAGTTTGTTTCGTCGGTTGATCTCTGATTTATTTTCTTCCTTTTTATCTCTGCTCAATTAATAATTGCGAAGCAATTAATTATTTATCTTCACCGCAGCAATTAAGCATTTTAAATTGCATTAGTTACTTGTATATCTAGAGAAAAAGACATTAAGCACTCGAATTATGTCCATTGAATGTTTTTTGAAAGTTATGAAATTTTGTTACAGTATATCTATGAAAAAAGTGTATATCCAAGAGAGCACGAGGAACTCAAGAATTTACGAAAAGCTACAGAGAACAAATATGGAAACCTGTAAGTAATTACTATATATATGATCAATAAATATTAGAAAAGTTTACAAATGTTTGAAAAAATTTGAATTGTAGGAGCTTAATGTCAGTACCAGCTGATGAAGGGCAGTTCCTATCAATGCTTGTGAAGATGATGAACGCGAAAAGGACAATAGAGATTGGTGTTTTTACTGGCTATTCTCTTCTTTCAACTGCTCTTGCCTTGCCTCATGACGGCCGAGTAATTTATATACTCTTCTTACTTTTTTTCGCCTTTTTTTGGTATGGGACTAATTCATTTTGGAGTTCCTATCTACAGTTCTGCATAAACCTGGCTTTTTTTTTTCTCCCTCCCTTTTAAATGAAGAATTAACCTTGGTCTGCTGAAAAATTTTGTGAACAGATAACAGCAATAGACATTGATCAAGAAGCTTATGAATTTGGATTACCATTCATTCGCAAGGCAGGCGTTGAGCACAAAATCAATTTCATTCACTCTAATGCTATTTCAGTATTAAGTGAAATGTTAAACAATGTATGCATACTTTCATAAAATGTTTTGCCTAAATATATCTACATTAGGATTTTATTTGTTTTAGTGTTTTTTTTCTGTATATTTACAACAGGAACAGGAGAAAGAAGAATTTGACATGGCATTTGTAGATGCTGATAAGCACAATTACAAAAATTACCATGAGCAATTGCTGAAATTAGTTAAGATTGGAGGAATAATTGCTTACGATAACACCTTATGGTATGGATTTGTTGCTCAAGAAGAAAATGCAGTTCCAGAGCCTTTCAGGGATACAAGAAAGTGTATACTGGAGATGAACGACTACCTATCTCAGGATCAACGTGTAGAGATCTCACAAGTTTCAATTGGTGATGGTGTTACTTTATGTAGGCGTCTATATTGAAAATTTACTACCATGTTGCATTGCTATTTAGATTTTGTTTGTTGGAGATGAGATGATAGATGGTGTTTTATTATTTTCATCCCTAAAATAAAATTATAATACTTGCATTGTTTTTACTGCCAATTCTTTCTTTCGCCTACAAGATAAAGCACAATCCGTCTGTAATATTAATTGGTAATGATTAGAACCTGAGCTGTTGGTGCCCAGTACAGCAACATTCCATTTCAGATAATATTTAGTAGGAGGAAGCCAATTAACTAAAGATCTGGTTGGTTTAGAGATTCTCCAATGGTAAATAGAGGAAGTAGTAGAGATTACTTGATTTAAAGTGCAAGGAAAATCGGGAACGGTGCTTTGATCCATGCACAAGCTCTGTACAACAACAGATCAAAAAGTCTTTCTTCATCAAACAGGAATTCCTAAAAGTGGATTCATTCCTTTCCTTCCAAAGAGTCCAAATCACAGAATAGAAGGTTGCCCACCAGAATCTAGATTGGAACCAACCCCGACCCCGAGCGAAAACGACCAATGACCAAAATGATCTTTAAGACTGCTAGAGGTACAAAAAGAGATTCCCCACCACGATAAACACTTGCACCACAATTTTCAAGCCGAAAAGGTGACTGGGTGACTCAAGAACGTGATTACAAAAAGAGCAAAAACAAGCATCTTTCGAAAGAATAACCTTCCTAACCAGATTGTCTTTAGTGTTAATACCATTCCGAAGAATGAGCCAGAACAAAAGTTCAACTTTTGGTGGGGCTATGCCCATCCACAGGTTAGGGTAAAGAGAAAGCGAGGATTCGACACCACTGAATAACCACTAAATTGGGTGGCTTGGCATTCTATTGCTAGAAATACAAAATATGGAGGTTTGGGGATTACTTCAATCAAAAGAAAAAAACGTAACTTTGCTAGGTAAACGGTGGTAGAGGTTTAAACCAGAGAGAGGTTTTCTTTGGAAAAACATTCTTATTGCGAAATATGGCAATGAAGCATCTCCGTTTGCAAATCCAGATGTTATACTTTGGAGGAAACTTTCACCTATCTAGTGAGATATAGTTTCAATTGGTAATATTTTTTTCTCCTGTTTTAGATATTTTAAAATGTGGTTTTAGATGGCTAATTGGAAACGGGTGTCAAATACATTTCTGGTTAGACTTTGGTTATTTGATATCCCAATTAGAGCCATTTACCCTAGACTTTTTTGTTTAGCTGCAAATAAAAAGTCCCTTGTGTGTGAAAATGGTTACTTCATGGAAAGTAATTGGGTTTGGTAAGTGAACTGGATTAAAGAGCTTAGAAGTTTCGAGGAGGAAACTTGGTCTCAATTTTCTTCTGAATTGGCAGGTATTTCTTTGAATATGAATGCATCACACAAAATGTTTTGGTCCTTTAATAAAAGCAAGCAATTCTATGCGAAAAATTTCAATCTTATTTTGGAAGAAAAAGAGGTTGGTGAGGTGGAAGTCAATTATAATCAAAAACTTATTTGGTCTTCATTCATCCCATCAAAAATTTCTATTTCTATTTGGAAATGTTTTTTAAATAAGATTCCTTATAAACAAAACTTGTTCATTCCGAATGTTATTCAATATATTAGAGATTGCTTTGGCCCCTTGTGCAACAATGAAGTAGATCGAGATCACGGATCATTGCTTACTAACATGTTTCTTTGCTAGAGAGGTTTGGATCATGATTCTTAACTCGTGGGGTGTATCAAGTGTGTTTTCTTGCAGTTTACTTAATCTTGGTTGGCATTGGGAAAGCTTTTTATTATTGACAAGAGCAAACTTGATTTGGAATGCGCTATTTTTTGTTACTATATGGATGAGAAGGAACAAGTTTATTTTTTCGAATGAAAGAATGGATTCAGCTCAGGTTTTAGAAACTGTAAAAAGGAAAAGTTTTAAGTTATTAAGAGCTAAATTTCGATCTATCTTATAGCTTCATTCTCAAATTGGAGTTTCTTTTCAGTTTTTAGTGTGTACTAATATAGGAAATACTATTTCCAACAATATTAGACCCCTCCCCTGTACAGATTGGGATAATCCACCCGATGGATCTTTAAAATTCAATGTTGATGGATCATCCATTGGAAAGTCAGGCCCTACAGGACTTGATGGTGTTCTTAGAAACTCCCATGGTCAAGTGTTATGTATATTCTACAAATCAGTGGGTGTTGCAGATTCAGATGAAGCAGAATTTCTGACAATCCTTTGCAATCGAAGTCTTCTCTTCCTCGCATATAAATTCTTTCCCCTTACTAGTGAGTCTGATTCAAGAATGTGATTGATTGGATGTTGAACACAAATAATACATCGTGGCATTGGTGAAAAAAATTTACCAGGTTGGATTGTTTGATCTCATCTTTAGTACACATTATTTTTTATCTTATCAAAAGAAGCAAGAATAATTTTGCTGATGTGTTGGCTAAAAAGGGAGTTTATGCGCAGAGTGATTTTTTGACTTGGATATGAAGTTTTTGGATTTGGTTTATTTCAACTATTTATTCTCTTATTTTAAGAGAAGAAATAGTTATCTATTATGAATTTTGTACTCTTTTAGTTTTCAGATTATTTTTTACGTAACATTTTCAGGTTATGTTGAATTTGTTCGGAGTAAGTCTATTAACTCGGGATCAGATATCTGAAAATGTTAAATTTTTTCTGAATATATAAAAATTAATAAAATAATTAAATTACCTATAAAAAAAAAACCCCGGCACGATCTGACTGAATAAGTCCGTTCCTAGAAGGGTTCTAGATAATTTCCTAACCTTAGTACCTAATAAGCATCTGAGCAACTCATATGAGATGATTATTTCCCTTTCAAGAAGAGGTCTTTTCAATGAGAATTCCATACCCACATGGGTATCTCCATTCATTCACATGTGGCGGGTTTCATTTGTCTTTATTTGTGCATGCAGACGACACGCGGTGCTATTGCAAAAAGATGTAAAAAAACTAGTTTTATAATTAAAGATAAAAGAAGAAGAAAAGGACGAAGTCAGGCATGGCGCACAGTTTACCTCGTAAAGGAATCCTTCAGAGCGAAGCTCTATTGAAGGTTTGTATATATAAAAGAAACAGGTCGGAACTCTGTTTAATTTGTTTTCTTTCTTTTTATCTCTGTTCAATTAATTATAACGAAGCAATTAATTTTGCTACAGTATATCTATGAAACAAGTGCATGTCCTAGAGAGCAACAGGAACTCAAGAATTTACGAAAAGCTACGGAGAAGAAATATGGAAACTTGTAAGTAATTACTATATAGATCCATAAATATTAGAAAAGTTTATAAATGTTTCAAAAAATTTACTTGTTGCAGGAGCATAATGGCAGTGCCAGTTGATGAAGCGCAGTTCCTATCAATGATTGTGAAGATGATGAACGCGAAAAGGACATTAGAGATTGGTGTTTTTACTGGCTATTCTCTTCTTTCAATTGCCCTTGCGTTGCCTCATGATGGCCGGGTAATTTATGTTCTTTTCTTATCCTGTTTCCGCCCTTTTTTAGTATGGGACTAATTTCATTTTGAAGATTGTATCTACTCTTCTGCATTATACGTATATAGTGCCTTTTTGTTTCTCTTTTTAACGAAGAAGTAACCTTGTGCCTGCTGAGAAATTTTGTGAACAGATAAAAGCAATAGACATTGATCAAGAAGCTTATGAATTTGGATTACCATTCATTCGTAAGGCTGGCGTCGAGCACAAAATCAATTTCATTCACTCTAATGCTATTTCAGTATTAAGTGAAATGTTAAACAATGTATGCAACTTTCATAAAGTTTTAGCCTAATATATATCTATATATTTGGATTTTATTTATTTTGTTTTTTTCATTGTATATATAAACAACAGGAAAAGGAGAAAGAAGAATTTGACATGGCATTTGTAGATGCTCCCAATTACAAAAATTACCATGAGCAATTGTTGAAATTAGTTAAGATTGGAGGAATAATTGCTTATGATAACACCCTATGGTTTGGATTTGTTGCTCAAGAAGAAAATGAAGTTCCAGAGCTTTTCAGGGACTCAACAAAGGCTATACAGGAACTCAATGACTACCTGTCTCGGGATCAACGTGTAGAGTTCTCGCAAGTTTCTATTGGCGATGGTGTTACTCTATGTAGGCGTCTCCACTGAAATTTATTATCATTTTGCATAGCTATTTAGATTTTGTTTGTTGCAGATTAGATGATAGATGGTGTTTTATTACTATCATCCCTAAAATAAAATTATAATACTTGCATTTTTCTTACTGGCAATTCTTTCCTTTGCCTACAAGATAAAGCGCAATCCTTCTGTAATAGTATAGTTGGTAGCGGTTAGGGCCATGAGCTCTTCGTTCACAGACAAAAGCAACATGCGTTGACTGAGAAGCTTATGAAGTTTGATTAACATTCATTCACAAGGCGGGCCTCGTTGCCTCGAACCCAAAATCAACTTGGGTTACCGCTTATAATCAAGACTAGGGTTTTTATCTCTGCCTGGGTTCACCCAAGATAATTTATTGTTCAAATATGGCCGAAATACAAAAAATATAAAATATAATATTCTTGTTCAACTTTAGTAGAATAATATAATTATTTTCGTGAAATGAAAAGTATAAAAGTCCTAGACTTATTTTTTTAATATTATTTGTATTGAATTTAAATTTAAATATAGATAGATGTAAAGATTCATATTAGTAAGTACTAGGATTATTAGTTACAAGGGGTTGTTAAGCCACCATTATATATAGACTTTCATCATCAATAGTCGATGTGTTGCTGTAGATATAACTAACTATATGGGGCATATATATAGCTTTTAATTAAGCAGAGGAGTCGGGTTTTGAATTTTCGGTGTGGTTCTCATTCATCTCTCTCAGTTGCTTGTACATGTCATTGATGAAAGACGTTGCCCCTTCCAATGGTTCTTCCATTGCTTCTTTCAGCTTTTTCAATATTAGGTAGTATGCTTCCTGCAGAAATTAATACATGAGCAGTCATGTCATGATGTCAGTATCATGTGATGAAGGTGTATCCTTACTTGTTCTTTCCTAATATACTTGCTTTACTGTAGTGGATATATATATATACATATACATAATATAGCTTACCATGAAGAGATCGAGGTCTGAGGTGCTGGGTTTGTGAGTTTCAAGCATTAATTTTGCTTTTTTTGTCGCATTCCCTTTATCATCATCTACATTTGCACCTATACCCACCTATATATGTATCATCATCAATATTAATCGATTAGAGGTATATCATATATATATATATATATATATATATATATATATATATAACTCATGGCGCATATTATCTCACATTTTAATAAAATAAAAACTGTAGTTGTTATATTATATATATATATATATATATATAACTCATGCGCATATTATCTCACATTTCTAATAAAATAAAAACTGTAGTTGTATATATGTTGATTTTTTCATTGTAAATGACGGTTAATTACCCATAATAAGTTGCTTAAGGTAATATTTGAATTAAGCCAGATGACTTCGGTAGGGTTAAAGAATTGATAAAATGTACTTATATAGAGAGAAAATCATAAATTCTGAAAAAAATATTAATCTCCAACAAAAAAATATGTGCAGAAAAACATACAATTTACAAACTGATCTAATTATTCGCACATAAATAATAATAATAATAATAATACACCAATATCTCTCTATTATATAGAAACATTAAGTACATGTAAAAGATAAGGTATGTAAATTTTATAGAAAAAGAAAAAACGAAAAACCCTAATTTCTTGTTTTTATTCTCCCTAAACCAATTAAGCATGAATGTTTTTGCGTTTAACTGAAATTTTCAAATAAATCTATACCAATCACTCGTAAGCTAATAAGACTTAATGAGGTTTCATGAAGTTAATTATTACCTTGAGACAATTGATATGTGTCTCAACCAAAAGAGAATATAAAGGATGCCCTAATATTCTTCTCTTGAGGATCTCTTCACCTTCTTCTTCTTCTTGTTCTTCCTCCTCTTCTATACTCTTGTGCCTCTCAGTACTATTATCACAACTAATCTCGCCACTGTTACTCTCCATCTCTCTCACGCTCTTATGTTTTGCTAAAACTAGCAAATGGTTGCCACAATAAGTAAAAATTTTGAGCACGGATTATTACCTTTTTTAGAAGTAATGTTCAGTTTTTGCATGCCTGACCCATTTGGTATGAGTCAGTGATATCATCAGAAACGAACACTCCAAGAATCAAAACTTTTTCTTCGAAAGAAACTAATCATGGCCTTCTTTAATTTTTCATTTTTCTCCTCGATTAATGGAGATGAGCTAGTTTTTTTTTTTTTCTTCTTGTTGTTATTGTTTTTTCCTTCAAGAATCGGAATAACAATGATGAAGAAGGCAACAGTAGTTGCCATTAATGATCTTTTTTCTTGGTTAATGTTTTTTTCTCGTGTAGTACTTGTGAAAGTGAAATGTCTTAGCTACAGTTCTATGATATGTTTTCTTATCATCATGAACTACTCGACAAATTTGCATTTTCTGTTTCTTTTTTTGTCCGTGTTAGTTGTGCTACTGCTTGATGAGGATCGATCTTCAATAGTACTAAGCAATAAATTGCACGTTATTATTAGGAGCTACCAAGTGCTCAGCATGGATCGAGTTGATTTTGAGATTTAAGATTTAGGGTTTAAATCATTTTAATTGATGAACGAATTCACTTTCTATTTTATTGATTCATGCGTTCAAAATTTAGAGCTAAATCTAGATCATAAATATGAATTATTGTTCATTTGTAAATTATCTAGTCTTCGTATGAATCAAGAAAGAGAACTTAGGACAATTTAGTTATTCATAAAAATTACTGTTAAAATGTAAAATAACTGCATGATCTGATTAGTTTTTTTTTTTTCCTTATATATTAAATTGGCACAAATTTAAATTCGAATCTCATACAAACAAATATTAATTGTTAGCAGATACATATATTTATAAAATCTAACCTAAATCTGATCCACGGTCATTTTTAACAAACTAATGTCAAAAGTATTACATCGATTCTAATATGTAGAGAATGAAAATTTTTTTCACTTTGATATGATTTCTAAATTCAAAAAATAAGTTTAAATTTACCCAAAGATAACTAAAATTAAACAAAATTATATGATTTAATTCAACTTAGTTTTTTACACTATTTGATTCAATTTGATTTTCATTTAAAAAAGTTTGCCGGCTTGATTTAGGTGGCCGGTATGGAATATAGTGTCGTTTAAAATTTACGTTGTCGTCTAACCGTACGGGAAAATTTTATTATGTCAACAATTACTGAGGTCAAAGAGCCATTAATTCCACTTTACTGGTCCTCAAAAAAAATAAATAAATTCTCTCTCTCTCTCTCCCTCCCTGAATTGAAAGCTTATCTGGTCTGTGGCCCAATTCCTTTTCTGTTTATATTGGGCCAAAGCAACTTCGATTGTTCTGTTTAGTGCAGAAGCCCAACCCGCAAATTCACAACTCACTATTAAAGTTTTTTTTCCTTTTTTTTTTTTTCTTTTTGTCAATTCAACATACAATTGTTATTTTTTCAAATCAAATGAACCTCTTGTGAATGAAGTAATAATATGTGTTTAATATATTTTTTGATAAAAATGACATTCTTTTATTAATTTTTTGGCATTTGTAACCATATTAAATTTTTAATTAATTTTTAAAAAAATGTTGATCACGGAGTAACAAAGAAAAAACATAATTTAAAGAAAATTCAAAGAAAAATATATAACGAGGGTCTTTCAAAATTCAAAAATGCTGTTAGATATTGTAAATAAAGTGTGCGTATGTGACACTTTTAGTGCCATGAAAAGAAAGTCTAATGAGTGGAAAATGACTGGTTTCCCATTGTAATACAAATTTCATTGTTTCAGCCTATAGCAAAGTCCAACTTGAATTGGCTTCTGACTTGCATATATATATATATATATATATATTTAGGCAAATCCAACTTGAATGCTTCTGACTTGTCATATATATATATATATATTTATATATTATATATATATATATATATATATATTTAAGGGAGAAAAATAAAATTTCCTAATTGATAACTTTGCTTTTGCCATTATTGCATTTCCATGACCTAATCACACATCCATCTAATCCCAAATTATTAATTTAATTAATTAAGCAATCCATCCCTAATGGCTGAGCATGCTGGCTCTCCACCAATTAGAATTTTCAATAAATTGGGTGCTTCACCTTCACATTAAATAATTCAGAGAAATGTTTCAAAAGAGTATACTTTTTATAGTGATAATATTGATTATTATTATTTGGATTAGTGGGTGAACTTATCTATTTATATATATAAATCCCTTATTGTTATTGTTAATTAGCTAGGCAAGATAAAGAAATTCATTAATTGAAAGTTAAGATATAATTTAAAAGTAGAATTAGTTGTGATGGTGACATTATTAATTTTGCATGTGTTTGTTAGTGTTATTTGCAATTAAGCAAGCTAGAGAATGAAATTCCTAAATTCCTAAGCTCCTAAGCCTATTCAAAAGTGTATGTCCTTGCATTGCAACATAGACTTAATTAAAACAATCTAATAGAGCTTTCAAGGGTTGAGACATGAAGAAGGTTAGGCAAATCTAACAAAGGGATATGAGAATCCTTTATTACCCTAAAGGATCACATCAGTAATTAAAGTTGATTTCTCTTTAGTTAGTGTAAAAAAATACTAAATAAATAAATAAATAAAATGTCTAATCCATAACTTTGATCTTGTACGATTATTTTTATGGTCCCCTAAAATTCGTGAAAGACCCATCACGATTTTATACTTCACATTTCAATAATAACTATATCTCTTATAAAATAAAATATAAATATACAGAGTCATGATTAAATTCTTGTAACGTTTAGGTAAATACAAAGAGATCGGCTAAAGTTTAAAGTCAAAAATACTTGATAGCTGTGCTTTCTGAAGAATAGTGTTTTATTTTTTTAACCAAAAGAAATGGGAAAAGATAGAAAGATGATCAGCTTTTTTTTTTTTTTTTTTATCTTTTTTTTTTTTTTATCTTTTCTTCTCAATTTTTGAGTGCATTTGATTAAAGCGTAGGTAAAAAGGTATAATAAAATTTTTAAAAATTACTAATGTGAGAAGAGTAAGCCAAGTTGACAAATAGCAAGGACAAAATAAAAAAACACACACACCCCTCTTCCAATTATTCTTTATCTATCATTTAAAAGTAACTAAATGGTTAAATATTGGAGCAAAGACTGTTTAGACTTTTAATTAGATAAAAGATGACAGATTAAAGAGGGAAGCTCTTGCTTTTCAAGTTCAAATTCACTTGATGCTTTAATTCTTGTTTCAGTGGTGATTGGAATCATTGGGCCATTTTTCACTTTCTACGTTTCTGCTTCATTTCTTTAATTATAAGGAAATAAAAAGAATCCTTGCACCTAATTTAAAATTCATGTATTTACAATTGGGTTTTGACCAATGGCATTTTGAGTTGTCAACTTTTGTCGGTGCTTAATTAGGATAAAATTTTTAAAAATTATTATGCATTTTGCTGATTTTAATAAACTTAGAAAAAATTAAATAAATAATTGAAAGATATATTTTTCGGAAAATTTTCCTAAAGATGGTTATTGGATTTTTTTTTTTTTTTTTTTTATCTTTTCTCTCAATTTTGAGTGCATTTGATTAAAAGCTAGGTAAAAAGTATAAAAATTAAAAATTACTAATGTGAGAAGAGTAGCCAAGTTGACAAATAGCAAGGACAAATAAAAAACACACACACCCCTCTCATTATCTATTATCTATCATTTAAAAGTAACTAAATGGTTAAATATTGAGCAAAAGACTGTTTAGACTTTTAATTAGATAAAAGATGACAGATTAAAGAGGGAAGCTCTTGCTTTTCAAAGTCAAATTTCACTTGATGCTTTATTCTTGTTTCAGTGGTGATGAATCATTGGCCATTTTTCACTTTCTACGTTTCTGCTTCATTTCTTTAATTATAAGGAAATAAAAAGAATCCTTGCACCTAATTATAATTCATGTATTTACAATTGGGTTTTGACCAATGGCATTTGAGTTGTCAACTTTGTCGGTGCTTAATTAAGATAAAATTTTAAAAATTATATGCATTTTGTGATTTTTAATAAACTTAGAAAAAATAAATAAATAATTGAAAGATATATTTCGAAAATTTTCCTAAAGATGTTATTGGATTTGGAGATGGCTGCTTATTATGTATTGACTTGCAAGTAATTAGACTAGTGGTCTAATAGTTGGAATGTCCATTTCGTTATACTAAATGTTAGGGTTCCAAATTCCAATTTGACTTGCGTTTCATGAAGTTAATTTATTTGAGAAGAAAATAAATTAAATCTATTGCACATTAATTGTATGTTACATTTCCTATCACGTATGAATATCAGCTTCCAATGAATAATCAGCCATTGTTGAAATTATTTTTTTAAATATTACGGAGAAAATTTGAATTAAAATCTATTAGCTTACGCTGCATTGTTGAAATTATTATTATTGTATGATATGCAAAATATACAATGAAAGGATTGATCTCTTCTCCGAATCCAACACGTTGCTTAGCTTAATTATGTCCATTTTAATAAAAGCATAAAAAACATACTTGATTAAAATTGATGGAGACTTAAAGTTACTACAATTATCATAATTAAATTGCACGCAGCAAATCGAAGCTGCAAATCCTCTCTTTAATGACCGTTGCTAAATTGCAGTGATAGGATAATAGGAAGCGTCCTAATTTTGATTTGATAGACATGGAAAGTCTCCACTAAGAGTGTGGGACAAGAGAAGGATATGACTCAACAATGCCTTTGTCTTCTGGGTTAATCTAAAATTATTATCTGTCAATCAAAATAAATCAGTTTAATACAATTTTCAGTTAAAAACTGAGAATTGCTCGTTCTTAGACCTATTTCGTTGTCATTCTTAATTTGTATGTGTAAATTATAATAAGACATAAACGGAGTAAAGTTTATAAGTATTGAACTAAGACTTATCCTGCTACTGATTTCACTTGTATCTCGTGGGTGGAACAATTATATTTTAATCTTTCTGTAAATTATAATTAGGCCACTTATATTTTTAGTATTCTATCACTAACACAATAGTTTTATGAAATCATTATTGTTTTAGTATGTAATGAGAAAAAAAGTTGATAGCCCTTGGTAGTTTCAAGAGTCACAATTCCTAATATTACTATATAAGTTTTTATTAGTTAATAATATTAATTAGATGGTGTAGATTGCTTAAAAATGATGAGTCAATGTTGATATGGATTAGGTTGTAAGAAATGAACATAAGGATCCAAGAATATTTGAATAACCATAAAAAGAAATTCAAATTCTATAATTGGGGAAAAAAAAGTTTAATTTCTTACCTCAAACAATGTTAAAATTAAGTGTGGAATATTCCTTTATATCTTGTTAAACAAATATTTATAATCAAGTAAGCAAACATAAGGCATAATCAACTACCTTTAATTAGGTAGCTGGGCACTTGAGGCTCCTCTACATGGTTCGATTGGTGGACAGATAGGAAGGGTTTCAACCTTTTGCATAAACAAAAAAGAACCAATACGAGGAAGTCAAGGATTCTAACAAGACGCCAATATTACAAAAGCAACTTTGAATATTGATGAATTATCATAGAATTACATGCAAGCATATATAATTGGTATTATATAATTATTTTGTCGTACAATTCATGTTCTCCTTTTTCATATTTTATGCATAAATCATAGCGCACAATAGCGCTGTGCTGCACGAATATTATTTCCACCGTCGTCTGAAATTGAAAGTCAACTTGATGATTGGTGAACCTGCGGATCCATTTGTAACTTCTTTAGAGATATTGCCTGAATGATATCTTTTTCTATATTTTAAATACTTTGTACAGTACCCAATAAGTTATTGGGTGTTCTTTTAATGATTTCAGTACTTGCAGGATTATTACCAGTACATACTAACTCGTCAAATTGAGATCCAATTTGGGATTTTCTTTGGGAGGTGTCCATTTGTATAAGACATTTATACATATAATGTTTACTTTTATACTTATTCTCAAATTTGACAAATACAATTTATAGAATTATTAATAATTATTTGTAAAATGAATTGAGCCTAGCTCACTCCGCAAAAGCTGAAAGCATTAGATTATTCACTCCCCAAAAACTAATATGAGAAGAATATAATTATGAAAGTCTTATATTTTGAATAAATATTTTATCCCAAACCAATATGAGATTATAAAAATATAAACAAACTAGAATTGAAACAAGCATTTTAACTTCAAATTTTTTATAGTTAATTCAAATAGATGCAATTTTAAACAAAAATTTACAAGGTAAAATTATATTAATGATTTAATATAAATTTTGATTCATATTTATTTTATAACTCGTGTATTTAGATTAGTCATATCATAAATATAATTTATAATATTAATTAATGAACTTTAGTTATAAATTAATCATTTTTAAGATATTAAATTTCGAGTTTAAATGCAATAAGAATATCGAAATAACCTAAATAACACACTCAAATAATGTATTAGCTAGAGGAGAGCATTAAACGGTTTAAACCGCAAAACCAAACCGTCAATTTTTAAATGGTTTATCATTTTACACGGTTTGGTTTGGTCTATAATTTAATAAAACATTTTTAAAATAATTTGGTTTGACTTTCATTTAATTAAACCATTTAAAACCGAATCAAACCGCATTAATATTATATGATGTCATTGTGTTATTAATTCAATATTTTATCTAATTTGAAACTTAGGAAATACACCTTGTGAATATGACAACTTTTTTTGGGTCATTTCTTTTTTTATGTTTTTTTATCATTCGTTACTATATACAATGATTCTTTGTTTCATTACTGGGAGCAGTTACAATAGTTTTTAAAGTCCACGATCAGAGCAGTACAATCTATTATAAAGTCCATTAAAAACATCACAGCCGACGAGGAGAAAAATATCCAAAGGTAAAGAATACACACATTTTATTTATACACATTTTAGAGCTAGTTTATTAAATTTTTGGTTATGTTTTTTAGTATATTTTTTGTATATAATAAGTATCTGGATATTTCCATATATAAGAATACAAGTACATAGGATTATAAACTTTTGTCTTACAACTTGATTAAATAATAAAAAAAAAAATTTCTTTAAAAGAAAAGAAAAAAGAAAAATAAAAATATCATGGTAATAGAAATTCTTTCTACTGTTCTCTAATCAAATGGCATAACGACATTTATAAAATCTTTAAAAATAATATCATTGGCTCATAAATTAAATATAACGTTGTAGTTTGAATTTTAATTACAACATATGTAAAAAAAATAAAATTTTTATTGCATTATTAAGGTCAATCAAATGAAGAAATTTAACCATCCATAAGCCTAAAGATCTTGATGTGATTATGCACATTAATATCGTGTTCATCGACCTCCTCCTAGCAGATACGGTATTTGTGATATTTAAAGCTATCTACTTTATTTTATTAAATATATACTTCAATGTCTACTCTGATATTTTTTCAAATATTTGACTTATTTTTTATAATTAAATTGTTTCAATTTTAAATTTTCAATCTCTATATAAGTGAGAAGACACGGCTTGATTGATAACTTTTTTCATTTTTTTAATACATAAAAAATTTTCAAAAAATATTTTTTAATTAATTTATACCCAATTTGAACCGATAAATTTTATCCAAATGTCATTATCCTAGCTATGTTGTATTTTGTCTAACAGAATTGCATATTGTTTGTACCGATTGATTCTAACATTGTAAGCGAAATAATGATAAGAGTTATCATCACACAATTTCCAAAGTTCATTCACTAATTATAAAGTTGGAAGCATTTCATTTAAAAGATCTTCACAAGGGACTAAGCCTTTGTTGCCCAACTAGTCTAGTAATGTGTTGACAAGTAATTGTTTAATTAAAAAAAACATTGTACGAGAAATATATAAAAATAAAAAAAAAACATTAATTTAATGACACAGCTCACACGACATGCAACAGTATGTGGATAATAATAATAAAGAGGGATTTATTATTTTATTTCCTTAATAGTAGGATAAGGATAAGTGGATAAGGATAGATTGAAGACTGAAAATTACGTTACGGCTGACACCCATATTTCAATCCAATCATTTATATTAATTGCATTGTCCAATTGAAATATATCTAACTAATTATTCCATAATATCACATTAATTACATAAATTCTTTTATCAGAAAGTTCAAATGTTTAAGTTTATTCGTGAAAAGTTGTATTAGTGCTATCATATACCGATTATACTTGAGTTAACCTATAGTTTTTCATAATTTTTTAATTATATATATAGAAAGTAATTAACATTTCTTATAGTAATAAATTGCTTAATTTTTTTAAGGATTAAATTGCTTAATTAATGATCTGGTAAAAATTTTTATTGAAAAACAAATAAATATATGCTTAATTTTATTGTATGATTATTGTATAATGATTATCAAAGTATAATTTTTTTTTTATGAGCAAAAATTTCTTTTATTATTAAAATCCCGGAAAAGAAAGTGCAGAGCGAATATAAATCCCGGAAAAGAAAGTGCAGAGTGAATATATATGTATTAACCTCGTATAATGAAGTTCATTCAGATGTACGGTACACCTTTGCTGTCAAACGGTGATTTTAGGATACTTAATCTATGCTCGAGTGAGTGGATAGAAACCAAGTGTACCATGTTATGTAGTGATGCTTTCTGTCCTTTCTAAAGCTAAGATCTACTTAACGTCTAAGTCTATCGTAATAAACGCCAAAGAGTACGTTACTGTGCTTCCCCATCCATTAGATTCAATGCGAATCGAGGAGTATTTTAATCTAACGGTTATTATCTATCCACGAAGGCCTCACTAGTATATGCAATGGATTGCCGTAAGCACTGATATCTCAAAGTTTGAAGGTAAAAACCTTACAGTTTTCTATAAGGGTAAACAGTGAACTGTGAGAAAGCCGTTGTTGCCGGCTTGATAGTGTCATTTTCACGTTTTCTTTGTCGTCTACCGCAAATTCAAACAAAATAATAATGCCTGCCCACGTGTCGGTTTATACGAGCATCCACGTATATAGACTTATGCACGCACTTATTTGTGCCGTGTTTATCCACTCGACATAATTTCATGAGGTTAGGTATGTTTATAGCATTTAAACTTTTTTTTTTTTTTTTGAAATGTAGTATTTAAACTTGTTTAAGTACTTAACATAAAAAACTTACATTTAAGTATTTGGATTTTGCAAAAAAAGTTATAATTAATTGTACTTCGTTATATTATTTTTATTTAAAAATTAATGATCAATCGAATGCTATACTTCAGACCATCGTCGTTGTGAATAACATTAAATACAAAATTAATTTTTTATTTTTTATTGTTATATATATATTTTTTTCTTTCAATTCTAAAATAAATGAAAAACTGAGAAAGGAAAATAAATGAAAAGAAATTAGAAAATAAATAAAATAAAGCAACATACTTAAATAGATTATTTTTAAATTTTCAGGAACTTTATCTAAATGGATTTAATTGCATAGATTTAATTTAGATATTTAATTGTGAATCATTTTTTCATTCATACATTAAATTGGAAAAAGTTAAAATTATTATAAATTTATAATTACTGTTTATTATCCCACATGTGCATTTGTGGGTCCGCAGTAGTTGACGTGGCAGTTCCATATGTGACTTCCAGCTGTTTGCTAGCTGGCCTCTAACTCAATCGGGGCCAGGACCAGTGTTTTTTTAGCAAGAGATGAACTTCAAAATAACTTTTAACTAAGAATATTAAATTTCACGCAAATAAATTAAAGTCTAGTATAGTAATTCATTAGAGAGGAATTAGTTTTTTTTTCAAAAAATATAATTTATTAATAATAATATTAAAAATTACAAATATTTATATAGATCAGACATAGAACTCTACTATTAATAACTAACACAGGTGGACGATCTTTTTAACAGACCAAAAGAATTCATATTGTTTTGAACAATAAAATTAAAATTAAAAAAACATAATATTCAATCTCCTGCTTAGATTTATTCTTGATAAAAAATATAAATTTTCATAGTAGCACTTAGTCTGTTAAATAATTTGGACGACAAAATAATAATTCTTTTAGATTTTTTAACGACATAATATTCTTCATCCTACTTGGCAAATTAATATTTTTACGCCATTGATAAATTAACTTGGAATTAATTTTTATTATATGATTATAATTTGTAAACATATTGATTTTTATAATTTGATCACTTAATTTTAGTTTTTTTCCAACTAAATTGAATAAAACCTTTAATTAGTGATTTTAATTGATATTTACGATGGAATCAAGTTGATGGTTGGCATCATTAAGCTTGTGGGGTTATCAAATTCTTTTTCAATTAAACTTCAAGTTGGAGAGAGAAATTAATATTTAGACAAAGACATACACCTTCAAATTTATTCAGTTCCGACGTTTTTTTAATAATTTGAATTCATTATTGAATTATTTAATTTTTTTTATTAAAATTAAATCATTATTTAATTAGGAGTAAATAAAAAATTTTAAATTATCAGTAATAACAAATTAATATACTAAATATTATTGCGACACATTAAATTTTATTAATTTTCATATAGAGACTGAAATAAAAATAAAAATAAAATTAAAATACAAAAGAAAACTTTGTTTAATTTTTCTAAAATTCCAAAAGAGAAAATATTCTTTACTATTGTCTTCCTTTTCGAATTGAAGAAGACTTGTTCAGTTAAATAATTGATTTATAGTTTTAAATCTCGGTTAAATAAAAATTTAATTTTAATAAAAGTAATAGTTAAATGACTTTATATTAGTAAATAAAAATTTATAAGCTTAACGAGTAAAAATTAAATAAATTTAAGGGCAAAAATATGTGTTTTTCACCCATAATTTAAGTCTCAATTTTATTGAAATTTCAGTGATTCATAGCCAATGTATTTATGTGTGATGAATTTTGCTTAATTTGGGTTAAGGAATTCAAACACGTTATGATTGTTGATTGGAATTTAAAATTCTTAGACAAAATTTCGAAATCGAGAGGCAAATTGCCATTAGGCCTCAAGATTGGAAACATCCGATAAGTCGGGTCAACCGAGACACGGATCTCTATGTTATCCTGCACAGTTCTCACTCTATTGCTGTCAATGGGAGATCGACTATTTGACAGGTAAGCCTATATGAGGCCTGCTAAAGCGAATAGTAATAGGCCACGTGGTTTTACCATCCGGACAGCTAATTTTCGTTCAGACAAAAGCTCTCCTCTAAATTTGTGGGCCCCATTGCCCGCATGATGCCTTATGGCGGACACACCGAAGGCCAAACCAAAAGGATAAGAACCAGAAACACCGCTTCACTGTATCTCTAGTGTATGCTTTCCTCTATTAACTACCGTCGGATCAACTTAGCAATTTTAATCACATCCAACGGTCTTTTTTTTTCTGATCTTCTCCAAATTATTTGTATATTGTTAATAAAAAAAGAAATTGCTCAAAACTCATAAAAAAAGAAATGAAAGCAAAATTTTTAATTTTTTATATCAATATCATATGTTCTCTCTGTCTTTGGCAGATTGTGTTTATAAGGGTGAAGTTGAGATAGATTCACTGATAGAGGTACAAAAAAAAGGCATTAAATTTTAACCCTTGAAAAAGAGAAAAAGATCTTAGCTTTAGCAGCTTAGAATTTTTCTTTTTGTATTTTTGGTTGGGTAAATATCAAGTTTGCCACACCACAAATCAAAAAATGGAATTCCATTATCAAAGATTTGGTAATTTCTTGAACTATTCTTAATTTTATTATCACAATTAATTTTGGGTGGTCTCTGTTTAAATTGATATTTGGTTGGTCACTATTATTTCTTTCACTGAATCCTTCTTTCTTTTTAGGAAATTGCAAATAGTGCAAGTGTTGTAGCAATCTTTAGTGGATATCTGGTTGCTGCGGCAGTATATGTTTTCCTTTAGCTCTATAATCTTGCATCTATTCCATTCTTTTCTATTTTTCTCTTTCCTTTTAATCTTGATAGCAAGAAACTTCTTGGTTCTGTCTCATCTTTTGTTTTTTTGTTGTTTTTTCTCTTCGATTCATTTCTATCTATGCTTCTCTGAAATTTCCCTTCCCTTTCACTACCTCTTTACATGATTTTCTTCCTCTTGCTCTGCTAGTATTTTCTATGAACTTGAAAATTAGGCTCTCTTTCTTGTTTTAGAACGACGTAGTGACCTTGTTTGAGCAAATCTGGAAGAGGGTGTATATTTTAATTTGCACTTCACGGAAGTTGATAGTAGTTCCTTGATTTTCAGGATCTTATTAGTAGCTTAAATTTTGAGAAAAGGGCATTCTTTTTTTTGTTTGATGACAGATTTCTTGGCCACTTTGAGCCAAAGAACTTAATTAGCTTGTTTTCTTGCAAATACCGACCAAAAAAATACAGAAATGGTGTCAAGATCATACTCAAATCTTTTAGAGCTTGCTTCTGGTGAGTCTCCATCATTTGGCCGCATGAGCCGCCGAATCCCGCGGATTATGACGGTAGCCGGAATAATTTCTGACCTAGATGATGACCCATCTGAAAGTGTATGCTCTGACCCATCATCTTCTTCAGTCCAGAAAGACAGAATAATTATTGTAGCCAATCAGCTGCCAATCAGGGCACAAAGAAAATCGGATGGCAGCAAGTCTTGGATTTTCACTTGGGATGAGAATTCACTTCTCCTCCAGTTGAAAGATGGATTAGGAGATGATGAGATTGAAGTTATTTATGTTGGTTGTTTGAGAGAAGAAATTCACCCTAGCGAACAAGATGAGGTCTCACAAATACTTTTGGAGACCTTCAAATGTGTGCCTACATTTCTCCCTCCTGATCTTTTTAGCAGGTACTATCACGGGTTTTGTAAGCAACAGTTATGGCCTTTGTTTCATTACATGTTGCCTTTGTCACCGGACCTTGGTGGTAGGTTTAATAGATCATTATGGCAAGCATATGTCTCTGCAAATAAAATTTTTGCTGATAGGATTATGGAGGTAATTAACCCGGAAGATGATTTCGTGTGGGTGCATGACTATCATCTTATGGTGCTGCCAACTTTTCTTAGGAAGAGGTTTAATAGGGTAAAGCTTGGCTTTTTTCTCCACAGTCCTTTCCCTTCATCAGAGATTTATAAGACATTGCCTATTAGAGAAGAGATTCTTCGAGCTCTGTTAAATTCTGATTTGATTGGTTTCCATACTTTTGACTATGCAAGGCATTTCTTGTCTTGCTGTAGTAGAATGCTTGGTCTTACCTATGAATCCAAAAGGGGATATATAGGCCTTGAGTATTGTGGTAGGACTGTAAGCATAAAAATTCTGCCTGTTGGTATTCATATGGGTCAGCTTCAGTCAGTTTTGAGACTTCCAGAGACTGAAGCGAAAGTTAGGGAGCTTATTAAGCAGTTCTATGATCAGGGTCGGATAATGTTGCTGGGGGTGGATGATATGGATATTTTTAAGGGTATAAGTTTGAAGCTGCTGGCAATGGAACAGTTACTTATGCAGCACCCAGAGTGGCGAGGCAAGGTAGTGTTGGTGCAAATAGCAAACCCTGCAAGGGGTAAAGGAAAAGATGTGAAAGAAGTTCAAGCTGAGACTTATTCCACGGTGAAGAGGATTAATGAAGCATTTGGAAGGCCAGGATATGATCCTGTAGTCTTAATTGATGCACCGCTTAAGTTTTATGAGAAAGTGGCGTATTATGTTGTTGCTGAATGTTGCTTGGTCACTGCTGTAAGGGATGGAATGAATCTTATTCCTTATGAATACATAATCAGTCGCCAAGGAAATGAGCGATTAGATAAAGTGTTAGGACTAGAATCGTCTGCCTTGAAGAAGAGTATGTTGGTTATTTCTGAATTTATAGGATGTTCTCCATCTTTGAGTGGAGCAATTCGAGTCAACCCATGGAATATTGATGCAGTGGCTGATGCAATGGACTGCGCACTGGAAATGGCTGAGCCAGAAAAACAACTTCGACATGACAAGCATTACAAATATGTTAGTACTCATGATGTTGGTTATTGGGCACGTAGTTTTCTTCAGGATTTGGAGAGGACATGTCGTGATCACGCAAGGAGGAGATGCTGGGGTATTGGTTTTGGATTAAGCTTCAGAGTTGTAGCACTTGATCCAAACTTCAGGAAGCTCTCAATGGAGCACATTGTCTCAGCTTACAAGAGGACCACAATTAGGGCAATTCTTTTGGATTATGATGGTACTCTAATGCCCCAGGCTTCAATTGATAAGAGCCCGTCTCCTAAGTCAATTGACATCCTAAATAGCTTGTGCAGAGATAAGAACAACATGGTTTTCCTTGTTAGTGCAAGAAGCCGCAAAACACTTACTGATTGGTTTTCGCAGTGTGAAAAATTGGGATTAGCTGCAGAACATGGATACTTCCTAAGGTAAATTGGTTTTAATTTGAAAATTGCTATTATTGCTGGATTATACATGGTTTAACTTGAAGTTATTGTTCATATGGATACAGGCTAACACGAGATGCAGAGTGGGAAACATGTGCCCCTGTAGCAGACACTTCTTGGAAGCAGATTGCAGAACCTGTGATGCAGCTTTATACTGAAACAACTGATGGTTCCACTATTGAGGACAAGGAAACTGCACTAGTGTGGTGCTATGAGGATGCAGATCCGGACTTTGGTTCATGCCAAGCTAAAGAACTTCTTGATCATCTTGAAAGTGTCTTAGCCAATGAACCTGTAACAGTCAAGAGTGGACAAAATACTGTGGAGGTTAAACCTCAGGTTTGCATCAAAATATTCCTTTCTTATGTTGTAATGTTGGTTTCAAGTTCCTTATTTCTGCCATATATCATGTTGACCTGTATTTGAATTAAGATAATTTCAATTAAAAATCTAGAAATATTTATAGAGGTGCTATTGGGCTGGTTGGATGTCAATGAAGTTCACAATCACTTGATGAAGTTTTTACATAATGATCATAATAAACATAATGATAATAGATTCGTAGTAATAGTAGAAAAGATTAGCCCATGAGAAGAATTCCGCATGCAAATCCAATCCAC
The DNA here is from genome assembly GCF_014843425.1 of Jatropha curcas. Next base: position 19,666 of record NW_023591334.1, on the reverse strand, counting down.
CTTTAATTAAGTTTAGATTGATTTATGTTGCCAATTATTTTGGAGTTAAGGGTAGAAGCATTACCTTCTGAGCAGTAAAAATACATGTGCTCATCTCCTTTACAAGATCCAGCTTGTTAGGCAGAAATCAACTTTAATCAAGGAAAAGAAACAAATATAATTACCAAATTCTGTAATGTATATTATTGCACTGACATTAATCCAGAAAAGGTTGAAAATAATGAGTGTCGACTGTTGAGTCCCTTGTAGTAATTGTGGTGTTAAATGAATCATAATGCTCACAGACGAGTGTGTAAAGTGTGATATAAATGGGTTTTGTACTCTGATTTTAGCCAGGGCCAAATGGACAAAAAGCATGCATTCAATTCTTTAGTTTAGACTCATCTGACCAGGTTGCCCTTCTTACTTTTGGTAGAATTGTATGACTCCCCGATGAACATGCGTTACTTTCAGAACAGCTTCCTAGTCAACCAAGTTATAAAGGTTCTGATTTTAATTATAATTTTGTAAATGGTTTGTAATGAGCTTGTATGCATACAGGGTGTAAGCAAGGGGCTCGTAGCCAAATGCCTACTTTCGACAATGCAAGAAAGGGGAATGTCACCAGATTTTGTTTTGTGCATTGGAGATGACCGGTCCGATGAAGATATGTTCGAGGTAATTGCAAGTTCCATGGCAGCCCCATCTATTGCTCCTAGGGCAGAAGTGTTTGCTTGTACTGTTGGTAAAAAACCAAGCAAAGCTAAATATTATCTGGATGATACAGCAGAGATAGTTAGATTGATGCAAGGTTTGGCTTCGGTTTCAGAACAAACAGTTACAATACTGTGAGCTTGAATGAACGTCGTACTCTCTTCTTTTTCGCTGTAACTGTAAGCATGTAGGTCAAATGGTATAGTTTTCTCTCTTTCTTTCCCGGCTTTCGTTCCATGTGTAAATTATCATAGTGTTTACTTGAGAAAAACTGAGTTATGGGAAACTCTTTTTTGTGCTTGATCTCTTTGTAGTGAAGTTGTAAATAAGTATATGTTTGTGCCATGAATTTGAGTTTGCTGAACGGCATTTGTCTCTACATTCTTCTTCTTGAAAAATTTCTCAGCTCAGAATTTTTTTATATGATTCTCCTGATTAAGAATTCTCTTGGTTTCTTGATTTTGATGCAGAGAAATATGTCTCTGCTAAAATGGAATGGTCTTGTCACATTTTTTATCCAGGGAAATCTGCCCAATTGAGCTCTTCTAGCTATGTTCTTGACTGCCAAATCGGCCATCTGTTGGTTTTCTTGGTCCTATTTATTTGTGATTTTCTTGGGGGGAATTTAGGCAGCTGTAGAGATTCTGGTGCTAATAAAGTAAAATGTCTTTATACATGGCCTACACGACACATTCACATTCGCATCTTAAATGGTTCTTTTGTTTCTGTCTGGTTTTGTCATTTTAGTACATTGGCTGGCTTTGACCAATTTGTATAAAATGAGCTCTTCAAGTACTAAGCCTGATATATAAAATGAGCTCAAAGTGTTAAAAACTTATTAATCATTGAACACTACAAATCCCAACAGCACAGTCTTCTCCAGAATTTGCAGAGAAAGCAGTAGAAATGTCTCTCTGGTTGGCTTTGCTCAGGGTGCCATCTTCTTCTTCCTCTTCTTTGATCGACAAGATGTTCCTCTTCAAAATGTTAAAAGGCCATTGTCTACTTGTAAATTTTTAAGGAATTCCTGAATTGTTATTATTAGTTATTACTAGCTGTTTTTGTACAATTTGGCAGCAATCGGACGCAGACGTTCTCGACGGACGCCAATCACAGAAATAGGGTAAACTGAAAAGTGACCCGTCTTTCCAGTGATTCAAACGACAAGCTGTTCCTTTGGTTGCATTTAAACGCGGTCGTAGGACTAGCAAACGTGCATTTCAGTTTATATTTTTTTTAGACATTAATTTTGGTCAAAATTACTATTACCCCTCTACTTTTTTGGCAAAATCACGGTTTCCGTTCCTGTAATAAACGTCTGAACTGTTTAATTATTCCATTTAAAACATTTTATCTTTTCTTTATGTTTAATACAGTATGACTATTTAGTCCTTCACATTTATTGTCGAATTACTATTTGATTTCTCAGTGATAATTTTTGGATGAAGTAACTAAATAATTTAACAAGATTAAATTCCAAAAATAAATCAGTAATTTTTATCAAACAGCAGCAATGTAATAGTAATTTCGACTAAAGTTGCATAGAATAAATAATTAATTACCTTTCTTTTTAAAGAATATTCTCTCTCTTTGGGCCAATGGTAAAAAAGGCTGTTTAGTGTTTGTATTTGCAACTTAATAAAAGCCTGAACAAGTTGATTAGATTGGTCTCAGTGTTCCAAACTACAAAGCCCAAGCCCAGATCCATTGAGTACATTAAAGAATTAATTAAAATAAGCAATTTTTGGAGTATCCGAATTATTCTTTTTAAGAGGCAACAAATTATCACGCTCTATAAATAAATAAATATATTATAATTACTGATTTAAATATACATTTCATACTATAATTAAATAATATTTAAAAGAATTTAAGTTTTCCGAGCTTTATTTTAATAATTATAAAATAATTATATTTAAAATATTTAACGAAAATCGAGTCGATTTAAACTGAACTGAGTATGTTTTCAAATTAAGCCCAAATAAGAAGAATTAAAGTCAATTTAAATCGAGATTGAAGCTCAAAATTTTCAAATGATAAAGTCGAAATTCTTTATCAAACACATCTATATGAATAAGTTTTAATAAGAAAAAAGTTGTACATGGAAGACCGACTTGGTAGTCAAGGGAGACCAGACTTGCTATTTCTTCAATTCTAAATCTCCATCATCAAAATCAACCATTTGGCCTCAATGTAAATGGACAGTTTCATGCTACGTTTGTTTCAATCTCCTTATTAATTTCAAATTAATACTTATACAAATTAATGTAAATTTAAAATTATTTTCCACTTGCACTTTTTTTCTATTGTTTAAGTTTTTTGCAAATCAAATTAAGGAAGTAATAAAATTACCTAAATTATACTAAAATGCTTATTAATTTAGTTAAATACTCTTTATCTCCCATAATTATTCAAACCTATTTTTTTTTTTTCATGAATCCGTCATTAAAATTAAGTGAGAATAAAAGAAAGGTGTTAGATAGATTTATTACATAAAATGGTAGAATTGAAAAATAATTAATTAATACGTCTCTAAAAAAAGATATATAATTTTAGATAAAATAACTTCTCTAAAGCGAAAAATAAAAATAGACGAAAATAAAATACTATTATATAGTAATAAATAAATATTCAATTAGACTTGATTTTCAGATTTGCTTTGATCCATTATTTGAATTAAACAAAATCTAATATTAATGGCATCAAAATTTAAATTCAAGGTGAGTGGAGTTCAAATAATTTATAAGTAGAATTTAATTCCACAAACAAAATCAATCAAAACGAGGCCATCAAGAACACGCCAAGAGAATCAAATCCATCGGCATAGAAATGACATAAACGTCAGATTCACCGCATCCACACGCAAAGCTCGAACTAGCCCATATATAAATGATTGGTGGGTTCTCTTCTTCTAAGATTTCACACTAGCTAGCTACTGCTAGTCCTCTTCTCCTCAAAGGTGTAAACGGGTTTAGAAGAATAAGTCCTCTTCATCTATATTTCATACTTACAGGAAGAAGAAATAAATACGTGTGGGGACTTTTTATATTATCAAAGCACAAAAACATCATTGTCCATCACGAAATATATCATTGTGTATTGGAAAACAATACAGTGGAATTTGAGATTTCTTTTCTTTTTTTTTTTTTAAATTAATGAAAAATAATAATGGAATTGTGAAAATATGATGAAATTTGAATAATTTACATAATTCAAAGCATGAAATTAAGTTATCATAGTTTAATGTTTAGTTTAATTCATATATAATTTAGTTTCACACGAAAACAAACTTGTTAAAATTTAATTCCTATATAGTATTTATTTGATTTTTGCTCATAAAATTCGTATATGGTATAAAAGCACTAGCTTGTCAAAGCTATTGATTCTTTTCTAGTGTCCTCCTTATCCTTTTCATCATCAAAATTAGTAAACTTGGATATTAGAGTTTTTTTTTTAAAAAAATTATTATTATCCACATGTATTGAGATTAAATCTTGCCCCCATTGGATGAACTCACTAAAGGTTAAAATGTTTCACCTGTGAAGATGGAATAAGGGTGTAACGGATCGCAAAACCGAAAAGCAAACTAAAATTGAAAATAATTCAGTTTGAATCGGCTTTCGGTATTTTTAAAGTTTAGCTCATTCTAAAGTGAAACTCTTGATAACATTTAAAAGAAAAAAGTGTCAATCTATTCATCTAATATTCACTGATTCTAATATTAAGGTTATACAGATTAATGGTCGAGTGCATTTCACGCTAGAAATTAAAATTTAGATATTCGCTAATAACGAGTCAACAGATGATTAGTGAAATTAAGGCGTGTTTAAGCAGTGCTTCTTGCTATGCATTATGGGTTTAGGATTTGTTTTATTCTTGTGATTTTGTACTCTTTTCGTGACTTTCTAGGACACGTCCATCTTTGTCTTTACATTTTCGTCATTTGGTCAAAAGACAAGTCAAAAATTATTTCATTTGATTAATTTTTTAAGTACTCAAAGCGTACAATTATTTCTTAATTTCCAAGGTTTCACACTCTTATCTACAGTACGATCGATATGTTGTATTATTTTGCTGAAATAATAATAATAATTAGCATAAATAGAAGTATGTGTAACTTTTCATTTGGAGACAAAAAATTAAAAAAAGAGCCCTTTACAGATTGTGGTTTCATGCATACAACAACCATATAATAGCCCTGTAATTAACTGTCCAAGAAAACAAAACTTCAACGTAATTACAGCAAGACCAAGGTCTTCGACGTTGATTCTTATTTTGTACAACAAAGAAAAGAACAGCAATCAACAAATATTATTACCCATTACACTAATTATTCTAAAACCAACAAAATGGATTGCCCGAGTAATGATTAGATGAACTAATTCTATTTTCATTTGATCTCAGTCGTCCATTTGGTAAATTTTCTTTATCAATTATTGAATACTAAAACACACGGAAATACATATTATATTATGTTATATTATATGTTATATTCAACACGTTTTGCTGATTATTAAGGAATTATTAAACTTGTTAGACAAATTATTATATTTTAATAATTTTATAATTTGCTGGAAACTTATTATATGTATGATGATATGCTTACAAATTCTATGGGACCAATGTAGTACTTCGTCAACATATAACAGAAGTACCTTTTGTCTTGTGAGTTGCAAGTTTATTATTATTATTATTATTATTTATGTTAAAAAAAAAAATCAATCAAGCTATATAATATTGTTACATGCCTTCTAAATCTCAACTTTCTAATTGATATATTACAAATAGATAATATGATAGTTGTGTTTGGTTATTATATAATTAAACAAAAGCTTGTGATTAATATTAATTGCTTTTGTTTGAGTGATGAAATCTTTTGCTTCTAATGTTTATTAGTTGATTAAACAATTAGGTGTCATTTCTTTTATTTTTTTAAAAAATTTTGAGTATATCATATGTATTTTTTTTTTTTACCGCATCACTTGATCTTCACATTATTTTTTACGTTATGAATAGCATTCAAATAAAACCCTCTTAATATAAGTTTTGAACCCTAACCTTTTAAGGTAAAGTATATATGAAAATAAAATCTATGGTTCTTAACTCCACCTTGATTAGGTGTTTAATCATATGGTGAAAAAAGAAAAAGTAAAAACTTCCAATGAATTGTGAAATGATATATGCAATGTGAAATTGAATTTGTTGAGAAAAAAAATATTGTATATATATAATGACAAAATTAAAAAAGATAATACATAAAAAGAAAAAGAGACTTAATTTTCTTATCGGTAAATAAATTTATTTTATTATATATTGCTAAGAAAAAGATACGTGTTAACGTCACGGGTTCATCCCCATTTAAACTTCTTAAGGTGATAGAGAAAGGATACAGAAAACCTTAACCGCAGGCTGTGGGCATCCGATTTTATTATAACATGGACAAGCTAGCCATTGCCACCCCTTCAATTTTTCACCTATTGGAAATTCTTGCCATCCGTAATTTCGGTTTTCTTATTATTACACAAAAAAAACAAAGATTAAAATAAAACTTTGAAAGAAAAAAATATCTTTTTACATTTTTTTAACATTCGTGTATCTATTCCCAGATCGAAGATAATATTTAAATAAAATTTTCCAAACAAAAAAAATTTTATATTTCATATTTTACTAAGGTTATGTTTGTATAAACCGGATTTATGAATCAAACCGATCAAAATAAATGTTTTATAAATTTATCATGAGTCTTGTACTATTACAATCAAGAAACAGCTAACTAATTAATTGAAAAGAATAAAAAACAATTTTCCCATATCAGACAATTAATGGTCAAAACCAAGAAATTGACGAAACTTCCTTTATTTTACTTTACTACTTAATCAAAACTTCAAATGGGAACACAGAAATATACTCTCTCTTGACCTTCTCTACAATCCACTATCTTTTCTCTTCTGTTTTCAGTTTTCTCTCGTAACTATAAATCTCTTATCTCTCTCCGCCCTCTCTAACATTTTCCATCAACCAAGAAACAAATAAAGAAAGAAAAGATGGACAATGGAATAGCAGACATGGCTCTAAGCAGCCTGGGCAAAGGAATGGATTTAACATCCGATTTTCGTCTCAAGTACTGTAAAGGCAAACAAAGATTAGTTCTCTTAAACGAAACGGAAACAAGAGAACTTGCAGTTCCTGGTTTTGGAGCTATTACTAATGTCTCCATTGATATCAAATGTGATAAAGGCGATCGAGTTCGATATAAATCCGACATTCTTGAATTCCAACAGGTACAATTCCTTCTTTAAATTCTTTAATTTCGTAATCGTACAATTTTAGAGATGATTGCGTCATACCAACAAGCTTTACTTATAAACTAGTGCAGATGTCGGAGCTTTTTAACCAGAAATCATCGGTGCCCGGAAAAATTCCATCGGGATTGTTTAATGCCATGTTTGGATTGGAAGGAGGAAGCTGGGCAGCTGATGCAGCTGACACTAAATATTTAGGAATGGACGGTTATTTCATTGTTCTTTTTGATGTCCATATTGACCGTTACCCGTTACTTCTCTCCGATGAGGTTATTAATGCTGTTCCATCTTCATGGGATCCGCCCGCACTGGCCAGGTATTTTACGTTTTCTTTAAATAAAATAAATATTATATATTTTTGCTAATTATCTTAAAATAAATAATATATTTTTTTTTAGAATTAGAAAAGGAGATTTTTTTTTTCATTAATGAGCTTTGAATGTTTAGTTCTTGATTTATTTATTTATGATTGATACAGGTTATTAAACTTGTGTAGATGTGAAGTTTTATTAATATGGATTTATTTATTTTGTTTGGTTGGTGGTTAGTTTGAGTTTTTTAGTCTATATTTTCATATTTTTCATTTGAAAATTGAAATTAAATTAATTACGTAGCAAAGCTTGAATTGGTCATTCTTGAGAAAATTGTTGACGTGGTTTATTTCCGGGATATCATCAATTTGTATGGTAGCAGTAGTACCAAATTCAGGAATTTGAATTTGTCAAAGGGGAGTAGCTAGAAGTATCTTAATTTGAAAATATTCAATTTGAATATAAGACTAATTTTATGACGCAATATCTTATTTTTTAGAGTTTGAAGCTCGGGATTTACATCTCTCACCTAATTATTATAGCCAGTTGACTTAGACCTTTCATCAATTTATAAAAAAAAATTATAAAAGAAAAAAAAAATTCTCCTAATTGTTTGTATCATCTAGCAAGTAACCAAAACTTGGATTGTTTACCTTTCATTTTTCTTCTTTCTTTTCCTGATGAACTTTAAATATTTTGGAATAGAAAAGACATCTTCTAGATTCTGATGTTTGACCTAGAAAAAAAAATTGAAAAAAAAAAAAAAATTTAGCAAAACCAACTTTCTCTGTGTCAAGTCTATAAAATGAGACGTGGCTGCATATACTCCTATAAATTAATAATTATTATTTTTTAATATAATATAATTATTTCAAACACAATTCTGCATTTCTTTTTTGACCAATTATTCATGAATATACAGAAATCATGTGTGAGTTTAACTTGAAGTCAAGGTCAACAAAATCAGCTCCTCTAAAAGGAAAATATATACATAGCTACTTAGTCTAGTGATAATCCAGTTCATTTTTTATAATTAGTTATAATAATATAAAAAAAATAGAATTAAATTTCAATTGTTCTTAGGATTAGAATGTGAATTTGCATACTTTTACATATCCCACCTTGATTTCAAAGTTTCACATATATATTTAATTTGTTTCAACTTTGAAATGATATTAATTAATGCAATTTTGCATGGAAATTTTGGGTGGCAATCAAACCATAGTTTTTACACTAATTAAATAATTGTTTTATACAAAATACCAATGTTGAAGGTTGTTCATAAAAATTATATAATAATATACAAATTATAAATAGGTTAAATTATAGTCTTGATTATTTTTGATATCATATATTTCAAGGTCCTTGGTAGAATTTTTTTTTCCATTTTTCAAATTATGGAATGTTAGGTTGGTTTGGTGGACAATATTGAACTTACCAAATCAAACTTGTTCATGTCATCGAAATTAAATGGGGTTGATGTCATCAAAATTGAATGTTTTGACAGGTTCATCGAAAAATATGGAACTCATATCATTGTGGGGTTAAGCATAGGAGGCCAAGACGTAGTGTTAGTCAGACAAGATAAATCTTCCAATTTAGGTCCATCTGAACTCAAGAAACACTTGGATGACCTTGGAGACCAGTTATTTACAGGGACTTGCAATTTTATCCCCAAATCTAGAGACCAAAAGAACAAGGTTACTATTTTTTAATTTACCCTAATTTTCACTAATTATCAGTATATTAATAATTTATTAACTGTGTTAATAATTAATTATTTGCAGGCACCACAAGCATTTAATGTGTTTGATCCACAACCTGTTACCCTCAATAGCTACTCATCCATCAGTGCAAAAAATGTACGTTCTAACCCTTATTGCAAAAGTAATTAAAATATTGTTTTAAAAAAATTTTATTAGTTAATATTCTCATCTATGACTAACAGTAATAGAAATTTACACAATCTCTAGAATTAATGTAAAGATTTGTTTTATATTATTATTATTTATAAAGCTGAAATTGGAGTAGTGGTGTTTATCCAGGGAATTACAGTTATATGTACGAAGAAAGGTGGAGATCCATCAGCTAATAGTCACTGTGAATGGCTCCTAACAGTGCCATCAATGCCAGATGCTATTCATTATAACTTCATACCCATAACTTCTCTCCTTAAAGGTGTTCCTGGCAAAGGTTTCTTATCACATGCTATAAATCTTTATCTTCGATGTAAGTTCTTCATTTTAATTGTCAAAGCTAATTAAATGGAAATGTAGCAATTAAAATTTAATTTTTTGTGTTAATTTCAATCTTTAATCTTTAAAATTTTATTTTCTATTGCAGACAAGCCTCCTATATCAGATTTAGAATACTTTCTTGAATACCAATCTCACAAGATTTGGGCTCCCATTCACAATGACCTTCCGTTAGGTCCTACAACAAATATGGCAAATCCTTCACCAGCTCTCCATTTCAACCTGATGGGTCCTAAACTATATGTAAACACTTCTCAGGTATGTACAGATTATCTAAAATTTCCTGATTTTCCCCCTAAAATGCTTCGTTTTCGAGTCACCAGAACTATATTTTCAGCCATAATGAAATGTAATCAATTATTTTTATGACCCATCAGGTTGTTGTTGGAAAGAAACCAGTAACAGGAATGAGATTATATCTAGAAGGAATGAAAGGCAACAGATTAGGAATACACCTTCAACATCTATCAGACACACCAACAATGTTCGAAAACAAGATGGACGACACGCAACTATGGCGAGGATCAGAAGAAAGTAACGATAGTGGGTTTTTTGAATTGGTTTCTCGGAAAAAATTCTCTCATATTTGCACAGCTCCAGTAAAATACAATCCTGCGTGGACAAAAACAAAAGACGTATCCTACATTGTAACAGGAGGTCAACTTCACGTGAAAAAACATGACTCGAAATATGTTCTTCATCTTCGTCTACAATATTCTAAAGTTTCAGGGTTTTTCATCTCCCAATCCCGCTGGATTGAAGCCTCGTCAGGATTTTCACAGAAATCCGGCTTACTATCTGCCCTGAGTACTACTATATCAGGAAATCCAGCGAAGGAGACGCTGCAGGCAGTGGTAGTGGATTCTAGTGTTTTTCCGTCAGGACCGCCAGTAGCGGCACAGACGCAGAAGCTATTGAAGTTTGTGGATATTTCACAGCTTTGTAGAGGGCCTCAGGATAGTCCTGGGCATTGGTTAGCTACCGGAGCAAAATTGGATTTGGAGAAAGGGAAAATATGTCTGCAGGTTAAGTTTTCTTTATTAAATATCTGTTCTTGAAACAGAAATTAATTTTGCTTGAGAGTTTTATATATTTTAAATATATAGGCTAAGAGTTTTATATATTTTAAATATATAGGCTATAGTTCTCAATGCTACACCAGAATTGTGCACATATATATAGCCTGGTGTCTTTGAGAGGAGAAATGGAAATTGTTTTGTTCTTAATTAATTCTTATAGTGTATATATGGGAAAATTCAGCAGTTTTAATTTTGGTTTATTAATAATTAATTATTTATTAAAATTCCCTATGTTTGTATGAGACTTTGTTAGATGGTTCGATCTACAAATTGATGATCTTGTTTGGAAACACAAAAATCTTTACCTGTTGTTGAGGAGAGTTTTCCGAACGACAGGGAAAATTTTCGTTGTCGTCTATCAAGTTTTACGATAACAAGTTCATTAATTATAGTTACACTTCCTTTCCTTAAGAAACAACTTTTTAGGTATATAATATTATTAGGAACAGAGAAGTCAGAATCTTTTCAATTTTGCTGTGAAAGCTACTTTAAATTTGTTAACAATATGCAAAATAATGATAAAATATATATAATAGCGATGAAAATCATTTTGGTTAGACACACAAAATTACCTTTAATTCCATATCTTGGGCTCTCATATATAGTTTTCAAATTATTTGGGCTTTGTTTTACAAAATTTAAGCCCAAAAAATGTTGTTTTTCTTTTCGGCCCAAAAAGAATTTTTCACGGAGACACGATGGAAGATAAGATCTCTGTTATTAGGACACCTAATTGTGAATTTCTTTGTTTCTTTCTACTGTTGGAGGCCCATTAAGCCTTGGGCTAAAAAATAAATGGCTTATTCTCTTTTCTAATTGCATTATTATTAACTATAATTGTCGAACCATATAAACCTATCAATTTTTATTTAAAACGAACTTCTTTATTACAGAGTTTAGTAGTAAATGTATATACAACCTAACAATAAATTAATGTTTGAATTTTCTCTTTTCAAAAAAAAAAAAAAAATTCCTATTTTATCGGTAAGATTTTGTTTTTATCCATGGTAATTAAAGGTGAAACTGAGCCTTGATCCAAATGTCAAAAACTAAATTCATCTCTAGAGTTGTGAGAAACATAATAGATTAATAGTAATAATAAAAAGAAATTGAAAATGAACTATGCTATAAAATAAAAATAAATAAAATTGAAAACAGAGGAACATAAACAAAATCAAAAGCCTGTCTTTTGGTTTATATTATAAGGTGTAATGTAAATGTGAGTTCCGATGGAGGAGCTAGCTAATGCTTTCAAAAGCCAAGTCCCAAGAGAATGTTTTGATGCTTATACTGTTCACGTTGCGGCACATGCAACTCATTGTATAGGGGCATGGCACCTACAATGTAGGGTAGGTCCTAGACTGGGGATCACTTGCCCACCATCCTCATAACAAGACAAAGTTTTCATGTGGTTTGAGAAATATTATTCCTTCTATTCACAAAAGAGAAAGTAATATTTTGTTGTCGTTCCAAAAGGTTTTGGTCGTTTCAAAATCGAAACTAATTTATAGTTTCAAGATTATAAATATTAGCCACAGTTAAACAAAATTAATTATTTTAATAATTATCAGGTGTTTAATGATTTTCATGTATAGTTTTCATTTATTTATTTATTTTTCCCTTGGTTTCTAAGAAGCTTTAATGGCAAAATTTAGAGTAAATCAATTACTTTTTATTTAATACACCACAAAAAAAACGCCATTTTGCGACCGACAAATCGGTCGCAAAATGGCAAAAATCGGTCGCTATGTATACTTTGAGACCGATTTGCGACCGACAAACGTCGGTCGTCAATTTACTTTTTATTAATACACCACAAAAAACGCCATTTTTGCGACCGACAAATCGGTCCGGCAAAATGGCAAAAAATCGGTCGCTATGATATACTTTGAGACCGATTTTGCGACCGACAAACGTCGGGTCGGCAAAATCACTGTCGCAAATGTAATTGCGACCGATTGAGAAAATCCGGTCGCAAATTAGAGGACTGATAAGTCGGGGTCGCAAAATATTGAAAAAGCGGTCGCCAATCTTTGGTCGTGGTTGAATTGGAAATTCCAGTCGCAACTTTGTCGCCAGAATATCGGTTTTCGCCAATTTTTTTAAAAATCCGGGTCGCAAATCGGTCTCAAATTATAAATTCAAAAATTTTGTTTTTTGGTAATCAAATCGGTCGCAAATCGGTCGCAAAAACATGAAAAAGGAAATAAAAAAATTAAATATTATTTTGAAACCAAAATTTTTCTACACCTGTGAAGTTGACTAATGCCATATAACACACACGCAATCAAAAGAACAGCATATTAAAAATGTAATTTTTTATTGTTCTGAACAAATTAAAAAATGGAAAATACCAAAATTGAAAAATAAAAGGTCGAAATCAAATCTATATATGCTGCTGCTCATCTGCAGGATCCGACTGTCGGACCGCCGGAGGGGTCCTGCTGCGGATTGATGATGTAGCGCCAGGAAGGGGTGAGCAGGTTCGCCTGCAGCAGCGGATTCAGGAGCCCGATAGTGGCTGCTGCTGAGACGTCGAAACATGTCGGTCACTTAGCAGGCGCAGGATCAGAGGGAAGAAGTACCAGCACGGTCCTCAACCGGACAGCCGCAGCACATGCGCTCTAAGCTCGCTGCAATCTGTCGGAACTCTGCTGATCAGCAAGGCTGAGCCGTATATCATCAATCATAGTGCGAGCCAGTGTCTCCCCGGCTTGCGGTGCTGCGCTAGGCTGTAGAAGCGTGAGCTGCTGCAGCCAGCTGTAAAAACTGGTGATGCCTGAGACCCCATGCCGTATACTTCCTTTCTTCGTCGCCCCCTTACAGCCTCGAGATAAAGCGCTACCTCGTCAATTCTTGGACTCAGCTATCGGATTCATCGGTTCTTCGAGAAGTAACAATACGCTCCCGAGCTGGTTAGATATAGTCTCTCACCTGAAAATAAAAAATTAATTAATCAACAACTGCAATTGCAAGTTTTATTTATATTGAACTTTGTACTCTTCGCAATGATTAAGCCGGTAGCACATGTCTTAAATATTATTCATTGTTACTTACATTGGACGCTCAGCGCCAGGTCTGTCGAACCCAAAGGGTAATTACGATCGTTGGTCCTTCGTGTGAGTTGTATGTAAACACCTCCATTCGGTGTGGGGCTCACCATGACCTAATTCTTTAGCCTGTAATAAAATTTTTATTCATGATATATTAAGTATATAGATGTACTTTCATTAAACATCAGTGATTGTAAATGGACATAGGGGTCACTTACTAATAATCGGCTGTTCCTTTATAGCAGATTAGATCCGCCTGTGTGTCAGCGAAGGTCATCCTCCATCACGCCAGTCTTCACTGCCCTGTTTTTGATGCAAATTATCTCCCGCTTTCTCTTGAATGCAGGAATCCTCCCAAGGCCTTTTGCCAGCTCTCCCACTATCTCCCTGAGACACGCACTGCCTGCTTCTTACCGCTTTTTCTCATCCTATACGTTGAAGTCAGTCGTATCGATCGGCGCATATCTCTCTCCAGGCTACTTTCAACATGAAGCCTGTAATGCCTCGTCCCATTTTTGAATGTTTTCTGCAAAAATTGAAATACTAGCGTTTAAACACTAAGGATTTATCTTGAATTGTAAACATTGAATGATGATATAACTTCAAACCAAGAGTACCTGGAATCCTCCAATAAAAGTCTCTTGCCTCTTGTGGTTACGGCATTCCCATTGTGTATCCTTCTTTTATGCAGCTGTAGCTTGATCTATCTTCAAAAATTTTGCCTCGGCTTGTCGAGAAGATGGATATATCTGCTGAAAAAAAAACAGAAGTGAAATATAATTACACGAAGCATCACAGAAGATGAACAAACAAGTACAAAAATATAATTTACAAAATATGCCTACAGAAAATCTGAATAAGTATCTTACTGTCCCGTACCAAACTGAGGGTGATACGTTGGATCTGATTGAAGCTGCAAAATAAAATGACAAAATGTTATACATTTCTTAAATATTAATATGATAATGAATATGACAGTATATGACATTGATTGATTACCTTGCACAGTGGGTGACTGTGGCAGCTGCTGGAGTCTGTAATTGGTTCCAGAAATGGGGGTAGAAGAGGAAGAGCAGAAGAGGGAAGGGAGCAGAAGGCGTTTGATTGGCGGCCAGACGTACTGGACGCTGAGCAGAGGATGAAGCCCAGACGTACCTTGAAGAAGGATGTGATTGGCCGGCACAGTACCGGTCGCTGAGCACGAGGATGAGCCCAGACGTACCTGAAGAAGGATGTGATGGGCGCAGTATCCGGTCGCTGACAGATGCGAAGCCCAGACGTACCTGACGAAAGGACGACGGATGACCCTACTCTCCACGGCACTGCGGTCCAGGGTACACGACCTCCACCGCGAACCACTTGCCGGACGCGTCAGGAATCCACACGGCTCTGCCTCTAGCCATCTGTATGCAGATATCAGAACCTAGTAAAATTGAATTTATACAATATCATGAGATTGTAGAACATGTGTAAATACGAGCGTAAAACAAGTGAATACCATTGAATTCTCATTAATAATATTAATTGTAATATACATTTATTCAATTTTCTAACAGTAAAATTGCGTCTAAGTTTTAAGTGTCTTCAAATTCATCTGCTTCCTCCTCCTCTTCATAAGCCTTCCTCTTTCTTCATATTCGTCTTCTGAGTACCCATGAGGATTTGATCCTTCTTCCTTTTCATCAATTGATGCTCCTATTTCAACAAGATCGGCTTCATCATCCAACCTATCTGTTAAATCTTCAACAACTTGCATCGGTTGCGTTTTTCAACCCTAACTTCTTGAATTGCCTCCGATACTGCGAGTGAAGAGACTGTTTTCGTTTCAAGTGCATGAACAACTGATCTAGGCCTTTGATTTACACACTCCAATTCCAATCGCATCTATTCTCGTTTAAACGATGGATATGGGACTTAGTACATTGTGAGCTTTGCATTGCCAAAACAAAGTTCATACTTTTGATTTTTCTTTTTTTATTATTTATTTATTTTTTTTTTTTTTTTTATTTATCTCTATTCACTATTTATTTTCTTTTTTTGTACTGGTAATGCTTCTAGGATTTTACAGTCCAATAACGTGGGTGACTTGTGTTGGTACTTAGACCACTCCATGACTGCAAGTATCTATCTGACTTTAACTATGGTTAACTGTCTGGGCCCCCGATTACTCGGTCCTAGGACTTGTTTTTTTCCAGCCAGCGTTATCGTGAATTGGCTAAACCGGTCAATACGGCGGTCATATTTACCTATAGATAGTGACGCATTCCTCCCAATGTTTATAGATAAATCTTGTGCTCTTGTCAATGTGCTACCAGCTTTTTCTTCGTTGGACCAAGTATCTCCTTCCGCTCATTGGCCCCCTTAGTCTTTTTTTGTCTTTTTTCTTTCTCTTTTTTTTATTATATTTTTTTTTTTATTATATCCTATTTCTTTTCGTCATTCTTTTCCTTAATTTTTTTTCTATTTTCTTTGATATATCAACCAGATTATACTTAGGATGACCTTCGTGCCAATGTTTGGCGTAGGATAAACCATTTCACATTTGAATAACATGGGTGCACTTCATCTGGTAGGCTTGGATATTCTAACTCCAAAACCTCAACCCAATTTCCCATAAAAATCGTTTGACACGTCACTGGTAGTTTGATCCCTTTATTGCACACCGCGTTCATTGTCTTTCTGCTTTCTCCCATAACCCTCGTGTTTTGAAACTTGGTAACCGGTTTAAAAGTTAGCAGATAGGGCATTGGCACGGTAATGGCCCCTTTGCCAGTAATCCGTAATAAATCTGTTGACGAATATCGCTTCCCGAAGCTTCCGAGCCTATGGGGAAATAGTAATGACATGAAGTCAAATTTAATAAATGTACATTCCCGTGTTTGTGTACATTGAAATTTAACTTTACATAACTATCTTGAACCATTCTGCCAAATTCACGCTGTCCGCTTTGCATCAACTGCAGTATCAGTCAAATTGAGATTTTGAAGCCGCCAGAAGATTGATATATTCCCTATTTATGAAGAAACCATATTTAGCATAAGTATACTTTACAAGCGGCCAACATTCAAGTCTAGAATGTTTACATTATTCAACTACTGTACATAGGTGTGATCTCGTCGCCAATTCATAAAAATATAGGTTTGCAGCGCTATGTATCTCGCATCAGTCAATCGTCTTTTTTTTGATTTACCAATCGTACGCCCAGGGTAGGTGGAAATTTTTAGATTTCCATTTCAAACCTCAGTTGAACGCAATCGTCTTTCTAAAAGCATTGTCGATTTCTCCTCCAAAGGTGAGATTCTGGTAAGGGAATTTGCGTGGACAAATCAAAACCAACATTGTTTAACCTCCATTCTTTAGTGTAATTGCATTAGTGTTTCAATGCAATGAGGACAAGGCCATATTGCCAGCGGGTCTCCAACCCAGAGTAACATTCCAAATGTTGGAAAATCACTGATGGGTCCAAAGCAAGCAGCTCGATTATGAAATTTCTGATTGGTTCGAAATTCGATGTTTGAACCCAATATGCCCATAAATAATTAGTTCGGCCATCAGGCTGCAGAAACACATCAATTTTAGTTTGATTGTTAGGCCCAGGACAATAACACACAAAAACACTATATTCATCTTCATACACATTGTCGGTGGTTAGATTATTATGCGCGTGGTGACAATGATAGGCCCCATGATGAATATTAGTTGTCCTGATTGCCCAAAATGCTGAACCATCAGTACAAAAAGCCCAAATCTTTCACGTTGTCTTATTTCATAGCAGCAAACAGAGGATATATGAATGTTTATCAATTTTTCACGGGCTTCAGAGCTGACGGCATGAGTTCATTATACCATCCTTCATATTCATGCAAAGCATGCCATTGTCATGTGTTTCGCTGGTCGCCTTTTGATGCATATAACCTTTTGAAGGCGGAGGAACAAGAGGGAAATAAATTACTCTTCTTGAAAGCCTTCTCCCTTTTGATACTCTACCAGTCCCTTGACCGCGCCGTTGATTCTTGGGAAGGATTACAAAAAATTTGATTTCTCTGAATTCCATGTCAACACCCCAAGAATTTCATACAATTATTACCAGCGAGAATCCAATCTTTTTCTACCGGTGTCCCAATCCCCGAAACTAATTTTTTATAGAACTCTTGATCAAAAATTATTCAACCAATTGAATGCCTTCAGGCAACATTTCTTTTGCTAACTGAACAAAATTATGTAACACCTTTCTGAAAAATGGTGCTCTGCTTCATGTGTAGTAATCGTGAAACAACAGACAGAACTGACAATGATTCTTGATCCAGGCCACGTTCAATGTTAGCTGCACCTTAGGCTGTTCAACACAATTGTTGTGCTGCTACATTTGGCGATTTCCTCCATATGTATCCCAAAATCAAATTGTAACTCTACTCGCATCGATTACCATTATCATTGCATTGATACCATACAAAAAATTTGATAAGGGCTGAAACTTCATAAACTTACCGGAATGGACGTGGCCTGACCCACTGGCAACTCGAGCTTCACCATCGATGTATCCAATTCGTTAATAATTTTCCACGAACCCATTTTTGCCAAATGAAGTCTTTTCACTGTATCGATGGTCTAAGAAGGCTCGACGATTTTCGACACTTCGTTTTGATCTTACTGACACACTCAACTTATTCCCATCCAATTAAACTGGGATTACCAAAACTCTTGCAAACTCGTATAAACGCCTCCAATCCGTGCAGGAAACTCTTAGTCTTAATCCCATTGACCCTCGACTCCAGTACATCCAATCTCGATTATTTTGGCATTTTTGTTACCTAATAACAATTGTGTTTAATCAAGGTTAAAATTATATGTAATTGCATTAGTCTGATCTAGCCTTAAAACATGCCACTAATGAATTGTTCAAGTTTACCACTTATAAGAAACTAAGGTTATTTCTATTAATAAGGGGGAACTATAGATAAATGTAAAAATTAACTAAGTTCATTTATTCATTACAAAGGTTAGTTATATATATATATATATATATATATATATATATATATAATGTATATATTATATATTATATATATAAATATATAAAGGTAAGTGTTACTTATTCTATCATATTGAATTTATGAAAAAAATTCTACATTAACTACGGGCAGCATGTCGGCACAACACTATGAAATTCTCAAAGTAGAAAGAAAAAAAAAACCCCCAAATTTCAAATAAACACTTCTATCAACATATTTTCCAACATTCTCCAAAGGCAAAATGGGCCACTAACTAGGCCCTCCAATTCCAAACTCCATCATTAACAAGCAGACTTGCTCAAACCAACATTATTCACAACAAGTTTGCACGTTAGGATTAAAAAACTGCAGCACTCATTACCATTATCCACAACCCTGATTCAACATTCAATTTAAATTAACCTAAAACGCAAAAATTCATATTCTCAGTGCAGGGTTTTCTTTTTAATTTTAACTTAGGCAGTAGTGGAGCAGTACATGTTGATAATTACTATAACTAAACAACGCGTATTTATAAAAAGCCCATTCAATTCTTTGGGCCCTTTAAAACCATCAGCCTTATTTAATGGGCCCCAATGAGCCCAACCTCTATCTTCTTTGTTAACTAGCCGTCTTAACTTTTTCTTCTTTTTATTTAACTATAATGTTAAAATCTATTCTTATAAACATATTTTAATTGAAATATCAATGAAAGCAATTTTCAAAACAAGTTGTCGTCCCTATCATTAGAAACGGTGCGAAATTATTAAAAAAATAAATTAACAAAAACCACCACTTTTTGGTCCAACTGCAACTGTAACAACAATGACAAGTAAGTTTATTATTTGAGAAAATGACAAATAAATTATATATATAATTTGTTGTGTTCAACGTATTTTATCTTATATTTGACGTAAGCATGGTCTAGAATTGCGAACTATAATTTCTTGGAAAGTCGACATAATTATTAAGTATAAGAGTT